>NQII01009708.1:0-14308 GCA_002778355.1 Clitarchus hookeri | reverse complement strand
TACTGACCTCGTTTCTCTCAGCGTGACTCGAGGTGCGTCGAATCTTTCAGCGGGTGACGGCGACGGGCCTCCATGCCGGGAGTTGATGAGTGTCTGGAGCTTGGGCGATCGTGCGACGAGCCAGGAGAGCAGCGAGTGAAGAGACGAGTGGAGGGAATATCTGCGACTGCGAGTATCAGAGCAGTGAAGAGTGCGACTGGCAGGCTGGATTATTTCACTGGATGTGTGAGTGAAAGACATTTCAAATGATGGTAACAGACGGACTGATAATTTGTTAACGATGAATGTGTGATAATTGACTATAACCAAACAGAGACATAGAAAAGGACTTTAATAAAATTTGAGAGGGACATAAATACTACGATCATTAAGAAATAAAAAGGATTATAGTGGAGGTAGATGAATGTTTTAAATGATAGCTGCGTGAATACATGAAAAATAGGAATTAGTTCTGATATATTTTTATTAAGACCTCCGTCCCTCGCGAAAAAGGATGCGCCCCTCGGGCAGGCGTCTTGACACAACACGTTTAATATAAACTGTATAGACTTTCAGTAGGAAAAGTAACTGTTAAGAAACATGATTACTATTGCAGTTGTTGTGTTCGTGTGCTCTAGCACGAGCCGCCCCAAGCAGACACCCGTCCACCGCCTCCCGCCCGAGTTCATCTGCATCATACTTCGACCGCTGGTGAGGCTGTGATTCCAGGGGGCGCCACAATCGGGAAGTTTCTATAGGTTGTTCATTGTTCCCTCAGCAATTTCGAAATCAACCTTTAAAAAATTTACTATTTCCACCTTCATACATTTAAATGAACACACTGACAGGCAAACGCCCACTAAATTTGGTAACGAAAGGGGGAAAGTAGTTCCATGTCTTACCGTGGAATGAAAAGTGTTAGAAGAACATTTTTTAATACGGATTTTTCATAAATTATTTATTTTATATTATACTTTTGCTTTCTGTTTCTTTCAGTGCATATAAATGAAAGAACTAGTAAATTTGTAAAGTATTTATTTCCTAATCACTTCGCAGTTTCACTTGACTGGTGCATGAACAAAGTGATCAGACTCATGGCAATATTAGTTTACGTGTGATGCATTAATACACCGTGTGCATACAAGTGCATACTAAGCACGGCTTTCAAACTTGTTCAGTTGACCGTGAGCCGCCTCTACGTACATGTACAGATTTCAGAGACCGGGAGAGCTTCTGTGTGAGTTTGTTGAGTATATAGTTATGGTCCATGGAGCTCTGTGCTGGATAATCTTGCACCGCATGTCCAAGAACTTTGTTTGTTTGCTAAATCACGAGCAGTATACAGTATTTATACGAGAATTGCGTGGCCTTGCGGTGGAAGTCGAAGGTCGCCTGGGGGTCGATTCACATTCGCGCAGAACGTATCGTAGCGGGCGTTAAGTCTGGCTTTGAAAATGCTACCCGCGCAGGTAAAGGGTGTGTAGTGTACCACTCGCAATTATCAAACGCCGGTCGCTAGATATCGTAGTCTCTCGGGGCTACTTCGCGAGTTTCCTGGCTTGTGCAGTTCAACTCAAAGTCTGCCATTTGATGTATGTACATCAGAGTTTAGTGTAATAAGCGCCCAGTGTTTCTGCTTGGATCGTCTTCATTAGACTGAAATATAAAAATAAAGCACAGTGTCTCCTTATATTTGTTGCCAATGGGAGAAGCTACAATTAAATCCATACACATGTGAATTAAACAGTTTTTTAAGTAATATTGTCAATATGAAAATATAATACTTCAGGAAATGTGCAGATGCCGATGGGGGTCGTGTGGTTAGAGAATATAAATGTGTAAAATTTTTTCAAAGTTTAGGTCTTGCTTGTGGAAACATTTTTTAATTTTTTTTATCTTAATCCGTAGAGCTTTAAATTGTGCCAGAAATTTTAAACTTCACATTTCACAATACATTTGGTAATTTAATAAAACAGCTTGTCGGCAATGTGGATACTTACAGAAAAATACTGCATAAAGAAAACACGGATGGTTGTAACTAACTCTGTCTTCTTTCTTTCGGAAATGCCATGATTAATAAGAGAATATAAATGCATTAAAAAAATTCTCAGTTAAGTTTACAAATATGTGTAGTTATGCCGTAATTAAAAGGGCTGCTTATTTTCTTTATGTAAAAATACGCTAGCGAACTACATTTTTAGAGTTACATTGTCTTTTATCCAAATCGTTGATCGTATTCTTATAAGTTCGGTTTTAGTTAATTGTAATTTCCCCTTTGAATGTCGTAAAGTTTTAATTATAATGCCACGACAGACAGCTTTTAAGCTTGCAATGCTGTTGCATACCTTTACAACACATGCGAAAGAATTATATTGAAAACCAAAATTTGACAGTTCTTAAAAATAAACAGCATATCTTCATAAAACCATGTTGAAATAGTGTTCAACATGAAATATTAATAAAACTATATAAAAATGTATGCTTTGCTGTTACTAACCAATAATTAAACAATTAAAATAATACATATTCCATGAAAAGTTTAGCAACTTACTTTACAAGATAGATATATCAATTGTGATAGGCATTCCTTCCAGTAACTCTGGTTTTTTACGTAGGGACTTAGAACTTGTATTTTCGAAACTTAACACAGCTGTGATTTGGGCAATTCGTAGTGCGTTATTTGTAAGCTTTGTAGTTCACACATTGATAAACGGATGTTACAAAAATAAGTTGTCGATTTTGCAGACAAAAATCTGTCATGTAAACGTTGTTTTAATATAAAGTTCCAATTGTAACAAGGGCTTAGACTAACTTATTTTCTTTTTGGAATTGCATAGGTAATATATTCATTTAATGCAGTGATATAATTTTCAATGCAAACTCGAAATAATACACTATAACATTAATATCTTGCTTTGTTGCTATATTTTTATTGATTTCTTTAAATAAGTTAATATAAATGTCTCACCACACATTTACTGAAGAAATTGCATTCTTGCATTCGTTGAGGTTTAAAGTAATTTACGAAACTTTTCTATTACTAAGCACACTGAAACCATAAAAATGTATCATTCTAGCACTGGATATAAGATATGTCCTGGCATAATCAGTACAGCCAATAGACGCAGAAACTTACGCAAAATACGTTAATACTATAATACTACGCTTTGGTTAACCTAAATATATCTTATCATAGAGTGGCATTTCATTCAAAAACGAAATAAATATATAAATTTCTGGCTAATCTTAACATAGAAAAATTACAAATCATAGCTCGCGATCCCCAAACGTAAGGATTAGCAGAGGTATTAATAATATATTATAGGAACAAGCAACAATGTATGGCAACTCTGATCCACATTGGGGTAATATCTACCATGCGTTACTTTCAACTTCAACTCCAGAATAAAGACATCTCGGGTATTTACTCCTTTTTACTTGGTGCACGGAGAAAAATACTACACAACCATTGCACAGTTTAGTGCAAGCCTCACATACGAACTCCGCACTGGCAGCAAGCATTACATCACGCCCGGCAAACAAACTAACTGTACTTAAACGTAAATATAGACAACGAAGGTATTTAACAATAGTTATACTGGTATTACGCCAGGATTATCAAGGAAATCAGAACGTTTATAGAAGTGCAGGGGCAATAAGGTGGGCTGGGATGATAGGGGTGGGGGATGGGGAACAGTGGTGCAGTGTTATCTTTACAGCAGACACTTTATAATAAACTGACGTATTAAATTTTTTTGTGTAATTGGCAGACCTTCAAAGAAGATAACTTTCTGTGCGCACAGAAGAACGTTTCTTAATTTGCAGAAGCACTTAGTATGAAAACATTGGTGGCATAAATATAACTAAATGTAACATTGATAGCTTAACTATAACTAAAAATAGTAACAACTAACAATTTTCTGAGAAGACTGGAACTGTTTAATTTATAACCTAACAAAATATGTTTACCAAAACAACTCAAAAACGGAAAAATCTGTCACTTAATACACTATTAAAACTACACAATACCATATATATTGTTCTGTAAACAAGGTGCGTTATAACTATGTGTCGAAATTTAAACCACGACATCTATGGGCTGATATGTACAACAAATCCTTTCTAGCAAAATGTAATTAAAGTCCGCAACTTCAAGTACCTGCGTGCACAACAACTTGCGAATGACGAAGGCGAACGGAACTGACACGCCATGCGTAAAGCGCCAGTACATATGCCACCGTAATGCGTGGAGCGTGTGCGCTGCAAGTTTTTGCTTGTTAGTACACATGTGTTAAAATACACGAACAACGGAATATTAGCAGCTGGGTAGTAAAAGCTTCCAGAAGTTATAACATTTTATTTTCAACACACGAACAGCAGTCTTGGTGATGTAGTGTCTGCACGTTTCTCACGGTGGCCAATGTACAGGAGGTCGCCACATGACGAGCCAGTTTCGTTCGCCTTCGTGATATGCAACCTGTTGTGTACGCACGTACGTGAAGTTGCGGACTCCCAGCGATGTTTGGAAAACTTTAATTTCAATTTACAAATACTAGATGAATTTTCTTAACATTTTGTAACTTGGATTTTTAGTTTATATTATCCTACAGATGACGTGGTTTGAATTTCGATATGAAGTTTAAAACATCTTGTATATCTCAGCATATTGCAGTTATGCCGGTACGAGGATGAGTCTCTACCAGAACAGCTAAGGTATAGTGAAACTATGGATCATGGGTTCCTGATGCATTGACATCGTAAGTTGCTGGTCTCTGTTTAAGAAAGTTGTGGTATTACGTGTTGAAGATTTATTTCAATTTTGCAAGATACAAGCTTTCTAAAAAGCATTTGAAGTTAGAGATGTAAGTGGAAGTTAGTCTATCTTTAGCATCATGTGATATTATTTCAATGGAATATAAGGTTTTTAGTGTGTGGTACTTCGTTCATTTGGCGAATATTTACAACGTATGTAACTATTTTATCGTTTTTGTTCCTTAGTCGTGATGGAACTGTGTTTGGAGAATGTATTTTTAAAATGCGATAGGATCCCTTAAATTTAAACTGGTAGCTTTTTTGTGGCTGGTGTTATAAAACTTATTTAAAATTTCATTAAAAATATGTACCAATATTGACAAACTTAAGTGTTGCATAGAGTATGTACTTAAATGCGACGTAAGAGCAATTTTGGTCAGGGAGAAGGGAGGGGGCAAGATATTATAAATGTCATGCAATCCACACACAAAACTTCTATATTACGCATTCACTCCTACCTTTGTTGGACGAAAACATGGGTGGTTGGGAGAAGGGTAAGTTGTTTGTAAACAAATGTTTTGCGTCAAAATAATAATTCCCTTGGCGTTTAATTTACGTCCCTGATCACACAAAAATAATTATTGGGTTAAATAACAGTGGTATGCACTTATTGGTATCATGTTTTCAGTTATAATATATCCTGTGTGGATGGTTGCAAAGAGGGGAAGTTGTCAGAAGGAACTGTTGTTACGTATAAGGAAGGGTAATACGTCTGGCTAGAGTAATAAAGAAAATAAGAATGTCAGCACAGAACTCTTTTATTGTTGTTAGTATCTGAAATGTAAAACATTAGGTGAGTGGTTGCAGAACCATATTTTGTAATATCTTTCCGACTATTTGTGAAAATACATTTCCGGGCATCAGCTTGACACGTAAATGTTTATACAGGTTGTTCGGAAATTATACGCCCGAACTGTGTAATGTGATTCCTTATGAAAAATAAAGTCGACAATATTCAGGAAACCATATACCACAACAGAATCTTAAAGGATATATGAGCCTGTAAAAATTATTGGATTTTGAAAACCTACTTTTGCTGAATGCCATGTACTTTCTGCCATCTGTAGGGCGGTGGTGATTTACACATAGTACGTCCCACACGGTTGAATGGGAAANATATGACGCTGAGAAAATTGGGCTTTGGAAATATATTTTCGCTGAATGCCTTGTATATTCTGCCAGCGGTAGGGATGGAGGCTGTTTACTCACAGTACATCCCACACTGTTGAATGGGACGCGCCCATTTGGCGCGCTATGGAGCGTGTACTAGTGGAGGGCATGTCGTAGATGTGCTGACGTATCACTTCCTCAAGCCGCGCAGTGCGCGCAGACCGAGGACGGCCAGCATAACGCATGTGTCTCTGCAACGTGGGGAGCTTAAGTCACCTTTTATGCTGCGGACTGTGTAGGCGTTTTACAAGGCATTAGGCAAAAATATAATTTCAAAACCCAGTTTTCATACGCTCATGTCTCCTATAATATTGACTATATAGTCGCATATATATTTTCGACTTAATTTTTCATATGGATATCACCTCCCGCAGTTTAGGCATTTAATTTCGGAACTACCTGCAGAGTTACCGTTTACTCCGCATTGTAGCACGAGTGTTCGCGACTGTATCCATACGTTGAACGTAAGAGCATCGTTGTCTCTGATTGGCTATTCAGCGGGGCTTATCACTTGGTGTAGAGTACGTTTAATGAAAGTTGCAGTCACATAGCGAGACGAGGTAAAAGCGCGATATGCACTNATACAAGCTTTCTAAAAAGCATTTGAAGTTAGAGATGTAAGTGGAAGTTAGTCTATCTTTAGCATCATGTGATATTCTTTCAATGGAATATAAGGTTTTTAGTGTGTGGTAGTTCGTTCATTTGGCGAATATTTACAACGTATGTAACTATTTTATCGTTTTTGTTCCTTAGTCGTGATGTAACTGTGTTTGGAGAATGTATTTTTAAAATGCGATAGGATCCCTTAAATTTAAACTGGTAGCTTTTTTGTGGCTGGTGTTATAAAACTTATTTAAAATTTCATTAAAAATATGTACCAATATTGACAAACTTAAGTGTTGCATAGAGTATGTACTTAAATGTGACGTAAGAGCAATTTTGGTCAGGGAGAAGGGAGGGGGCAAGATATTATAAATGTCATGCAATCCACACACAAAACTTCTATATTACGCATTCACTCCTACCTTTGTTGGACGAAAACATGGGTGGTTGGGAGAAGGGTAAGTTGTTTGTAAACAAATGTTTTGCGTCAAAATTATAATTCCCTTGGCGTTTAATTTACGTCCCTGATCTCGCAAAAATAATTATTGGGTTAAATAACAGTGGTATGCACTTATAGGTATCATGTTTTCAGTTATAATATATCCTGTGTGGATGGTTGCAAAGAGGGGAAGTTGTCAGAAGGAACTGTTGTTACGTATAAGGAAGGGTAATACGTCTGGCTGGAGTAATAAAGAAAATAAGAACGTCAGCACAGAACTCTTTTATTGTTGCGAGTATCTGAAATGTAAAACATTAGGTGAGTGGTTGCAGAACCATATTTTGTAATATCTTTCCGACTATTTGTGAAAATACATTTCCGGGCATCAGCTTGACACGTAAATGTTTATACAGGTTGTTCGGAAATTATACGCCCGAACTGTGTAATGTGATTCCTTATGAAAAATAAAGTCGACAATATTCAGGAAACCATATACCACAACAGAATCTTAAAGGATATATGAGCCTGTAAAAATTATTGGATTTTGAAAACCTACTTTTGCTGAATGCCATGCACTTTCTGCCAGCTGTAGGGCGGTGGTGATTTACACATAGTACGTCCCACAAGGTTGAATGGGAAACGCCCATTTGGCGCGCTATGGAGTGTGCACTATTAGAGGGCATGTAGTTGATGTGCTGACGTATCACTTCCTCAAGCCGCGCAGTGCGCACAGACCGAGGACGGCCAGCATAACGCATGTGTCTCTGCAACATGGGGAGTTTAAGTCACCTTTTATGCTGCGGACTGTGTAGGCGTTTTACAAGGCATTAGGCAAAAATATAATTTCAAAACCCAGTTTTCATACGCTCATGTCTCCTATAATATTGACTATGTAGTCGCATATATATTTTCGACTTTATTTTTCATATGGATATCACCTCCCGCAGTTTAGGCATTTAATTTCGGAACTACCTGCAGAGTTACCGTTTACTCCGCATTGTAGCACGAGTGTTCGCGACTGTATCCATACGTTGAACGTAAGAGCATCGTTGTCTCTGATTGGCTATTCAGCGGGGCCTATCACTTGGTGTAGAGTACGTTTAATGAAAGTTGCAGTCACATAGCGAGACGAGGTAAAAGCGCGATATGCACTNTTATCACTTGGTGTAGAGTACGTTTAATGAAAGTTGCAGTCACATAGCGAGACGAGGTAAAAGCGCGATATGCACTAGTAGCCACCCATAGACAGCACGACCTCCACTGCAAAGTGGTGAAACCACGCTACTGAACTGGCAAGGCTCTAGAACACAGACGAGAAAGAGAATCGACCCCCTGGTAGCAGAAAACTAGCTCTTCCGCCAGCGGTTTTATCAGACACTAAAAGTGTTCGGGGCCTACCGATAGCAGTCATATGTTTTGTACGTGAGTGAAGGACTACGCGGATATACACGCCGATGTAGCAATCGTGCGGTGTGCGGCCACGTAACGTTGCAACTGTAAGCATGCCTCAAAGACGATAGCAGAGGGCAGATGTTTTCGCTATGAGCAAGTATACCAATTGCGAGTCGACTGTAATAAGTCGGGATAACTATGTCTGACAAGGAAGGGACGTGGTAACGCTGGCCGGGCTTTACAAAAATTCCCCCTGTATTTGCAGTGGTGTATCGTGCTGCTTACGAGTGGCACTCCATCCAGAGGTCAGCCTTTTTAAAAAGCTTGTTTGCATGGAGTATAGTGTCAAAGACACAGGTTTATTGTGCTGAAATATATATATGTTAGTGTATAACCAATTGGGAAGATTTCAAACACAATCTGGTCACTTTCATGCATTTAAAACTCGGGAGAATTTCCTTGATGTTTACCTTTCGGTTTTGACACTGACATGAGATTATATTTTATGGTGAACTCATATCGGATGTGCATTCTGTAGTTTTGACTGACGATCCTCTTATTTCTGACGGACTATGCGAAGCATTTGCAGTGTGTCTGTGAAAACGTTTAAGACGTAATTGTGTCAAAAATAGTCAAATGTGAGGTTATGACGTGTAATTGTTTCTTTGTGGACGGCATTCAAGTGCAGGGTCGTCATTTAAAATTCCCACCACAAAATCTCCAAATTTCAATGCTATTAATGTGCAAATAAATGGAAGATAGTGTAATCACAAAAATCGAAAATACATTATGTAAAGAGAATACGGCGATTAATAGAAGCACATGCGGTAAGGAGGCGAAAGCCAAGAAAGTTACGTCAAGGAAGAAGCAGGTTTAGAAAGCCGACAACGCACACGAGCGCACAAGCTTCTAGAGTGGTAGGCAGTGCCAGGTCCACACACTCACGTTACAGTGGCGAAAGCCAAGAAAGTTACGTCAAGGAAGAAGCAGGTTTAGAAAGCCGACAACGCACACGAGCGCACAAGCTTCTAGGTGGTAGGCAGTGCCAGGTCCACACACTCACGTTCTAGTGGCGTAAGTTCGTTGCATGCATTACTGTACTTACGTNAGTGGTAGGCAGTTCCAGGTCCACACACTCACGTTCTAGTGGCGTAAGTTCGTTGCATGCATTACTGTACTTACGTATGGCACTCAGTGATCCAGATAAAACATTCGCAGTTATGAACACAGATTACGTAATGTTATGATTTTGTGTTTCTATTCACTTTTAATTATTATTGGCACATTTATTCTCAATCACAGTCATTCATCAATAAAAGCCATTCCCAATACTAATGCTATACAGTTAGAATTGGGACACGCACCTGTTGTTCAAAGAAGACTCGTCAGTATGGAGTCAGATTTCCTAACTGAGTTATATAAATATTGCAACATTCTGGGTTTATAGAACCATACATGTAACCATTACATTTTTACTGANAGACTCGTCAGTATGGAGTCAGATTTCCTAACTGAGTTATATAAATATTGCAACATTCTGGGTTTATAGAACCATACATGTAACCATTACATTTTTACTGATAATCTACAATACCAAAATACCGCAACTCTACTTAGTAAACTGTACTGTCAACGACAAAACTTCTGGTACGTATAGCGTCACGCTAATACAATAGAGANGGTACGTATATCATCACTCTAATACAATAGAACACAGAGCAGTTTAAGATAAACAATTATTAATTACCTCTGAAATATTCATAATCGTAGAAAAAAATTTCTGAGATGCTACTGGCTATTTGAAAATTTTAAAATTTACTTTTTTACGGTCATAGAAGTTTGAGCTGAGTAATAGTAATATAGATTTGCAGTATTTCAATGCATTTTAAGCGGCATTCAGAATTAAATGTTAAATTTCTTCAAATATTTCAGATAGGTTAAATACGATCATCCAATGACACTGACGAATTCACATCAAGGGCGTGGGTACCCTCGGGTGAAAGATTTGTTAATTTCTACCTAAAGAACAAAAAAAATTCTTTATTCTGGTTCTTTTTGAAGGGAAGAATAAGGAGCAGACAACTGTAACTTCACTTTCGGTAGCTCAGACACCAAAAAGTTTCAACTCTAGCGGTTAAAAGCGACAGGTACAGCAGGTGTTGTACCTGAGACTAATGTGTTCTCTGGCGCAGCAAGGGTCGGGGGTTCAACCCCCAACATTAGCACCTAAGGTTATTAACAATTAGCTTTTTAATTAATAATAAGCCTTCTGTTGCGATATGAATTATAACTGCTATAATATATGATGCATTTTATTATATTGCGAAGAAAATTTCTTTTAAAATTTGTCGAAATTAACACGTTCATTAGCAGCGAAAATGTCAGTGAAATATCTCTCCCATCCTTTCAGTTAGGCGAAACATAACCCCTCCCCACNTTTCTTCAAATATTTCAGATAGGTTAAATACGATCATCCAATGACACTGACGAATTCACATCAAGGGCGTGGGTACCCTCGGGTGAAAGATTTGTTAATTTCTACCTAAAGAACAAAAAAAATTCTTTATTCTGGTTCTTTTTGAAGGGAAGAATAAGGAGCAGACAACTGTAACTTCACTTTCGGTAGCTCAGACACCAAAAAGTTTCAACTCTCGCGGTTAAAAGCGACAGGTACAGCAGGTGTTGTACCTGAGACTAATGTGTTCTCTGGCGCAGCAAGGGTCGGGGGTTCAACCCCCAACATTAGCACCTAAGGTTATTAACAATTAGTTTTTTAATTAATAATAAGCCTTCTGTTGCGATATGAATTATAACTGCTATAAATTATGATGCATTTTATTATATTGCGAAGAAAATTTCTTTTAAAATTTGTCGAAATTAACACGTTCATTAGCAGCGAAAATGTCAGTGAAATATCTCTCCCATCCTTTCAGTTAGGCGAAACATAACCCCTCCCCACGTTTGCCACTTCCAAAAAAAAATAAAAAAAATTTCTGACTACTACTTTCAAGGTGTCATATTTTTCGCAATAAAAAAACAAAATAATATTTTTTTATTCCTTGAAACGGTGCAGTAGACATGGCATGATATAGGCTGTTCACAATAAACAGAGCTCTTTTGAAAGCCCTGCTTAAGATCAACTTCTATGCACATTGCGTATTCTTCCGCCGTATGTAAAATTTACATTGCCACAAACCTGCTCGTTCTGTGCACGCGTGAGATAAGTGAAGCTGTGAAATTATTAGTAATGTAAATATTATACAAATTTACTTTTTCTCAAACCTATATGCATTAGAATAACGTAAACCCAGATAAATAATTTCAGTATTGACAAATGATTACCATAAACTTTAATATCAACATTACGACATGGAACTACTTTCCCTCGGCCGTTACCAACTTTATAGGTGCACGGCAGTCAACGTAGCAGTAAAAATGTATGGAGGTAGGTGTAGTGACAATTTCCAAAGTTTGATTTCAAAAGTGCTCAAATAATTTTGAACAGCCTATGGAAGTGTGCAGCCTTACAATCTGTGGCAGCCCCTTGTCGCTACGTGCTGCTGGAGAAGAGCGTGGACTAGAGGGAGCATCTACCCCGTCCAGCTCAGAGTCAGTTGGCTAGCCTGGCCGTCATCCCCGCAGTGCTCCTCTCACTCTCAGCGCTGACTTCGCCCAGAGACTCGTGAGCCGCAGTGCATGCTTGTGGTTGCAGTGGCTGTGGCACTACGTACTTGCTGTGGCACCATACCTTGTAGGAGTGCCACAGCAGTGGCCAGCCGCGCCGCACTATCCTCGCGATACTAGCGAGCTGCGGCGTCTTCTCCGTCGCAACGCTGCCTCTGTGAGCCGCAGAGCATGCTTGTGGTTCCTGTGGCTGTGGCACTACGTACTTGCTGTGGCACCACACCTTGTAGGAGTGCCACAGCAGTGGCCAGCCGCGCCGCACTATCCTCGCGTTCCTAGCGAGCTGCGGCGTCTTCTCCGTCGCAACGCTGCCTCTGTGAGCCGCAGAGCATGCTTGTGGTTCCTGTGGCTGTGGCACTACGTACTTGCTGTGGCACCACACCTTGTAGGAGTGCCACAGCAGTGGCCAGCCGCGCCGCACTATCCTCGCGTTCCTAGCGAGCTGCGGCGTCTTCTCCGTCGCAACGCTGCCTCTGTGAGCCGCAGAGCATGCTTGTGGTTCCTGTGGCTGTGGCACTACGTACTTGCTGTGGCACCACACCTTGTAGGAGTGCCACAGCAGTGGCCAGCCGCGCCGCACTATCCTCGCGTTCCTAGCGAGCTGCGGCGTCTTCTCCGTCGCAACGCTGCCTCTGTGAGCCGCAGAGCATGCTTGTGGTTCCTGTGGCTGTGGCACTACGTACTTGCTGTGGCACCACACCTTGTAGGAGTGCCACAGCAGTGGCCAGCCGCGCCGCACTATCCTCGCGTTCCTAGCGAGCTGCGGCGTCTTCTCCGTCGCAACGCTGCCTCTGTGAGCCGCAGAGCATGCTTGTGGTTCCTGTGGCTGTGGCACTACGTACTTGCTGTGGCACCACACCTTGTAGGAGTGCCACAGCAGTGGCCAGCCGCGCCGCACTATCCTCGCGTTCCTAGCGAGCTGCGGCGTCTTCTCCGTCGCAACGCTGCCTCTGTGAGCCGCAGAGCATGCTTGTGGTTCCTGTGGCTGTGGCACTACGTACTTGCTGTGGCACCACACCTTGTAGGAGTGCCACAGCAGTGGCCAGCCGCGCCGCACTATCCTCGCGTTCCTAGCGAGCTGCGGCGTCTTCTCCGTCGCAACGCTGCCTCTGTGAGCCGCAGAGCATGCTTGTGGTTCCTGTGGCTGTGGCACTACGTACTTGCTGTGGCACCACACCTTGTAGGAGTGCCACAGCAGTGGCCAGCCGCGCCGCACTATCCTCGCGTTCCTAGCGAGCTGCGGCGTCTTCTCCGTCGCAACGCTGCCTCTGTGAGCCGCAGAGCATGCTTGTGGTTCCTGTGGCTGTGGCACTACGTACTTGCTGTGGCACCACACCTTGTAGGAGTGCCACAGCAGTGGCCAGCCGCGCCGCACTATCCTCGCGTTCCTAGCGAGCTGCGGCGTCTTCTCCGTCGCAACGCTGCCTCTGTGAGCCGCAGAGCATGCTTGTGGTTCCTGTGGCTGTGGCACTACGTACTTGCTGTGGCACCACACCTTGTAGGAGTGCCACAGCAGTGGCCAGCCGCGCCGCACTATCCTCGCGTTCCTAGCGAGCTGCGGCGTCTTCTCCGTCGCAACGCTGCCTCTGTGAGCCGCAGAGCATGCTTGTGGTTCCTGTGGCTGTGGCACTACGTACTTGCTGTGGCACCACACCTTGTAGGAGTGCCACAGCAGTGGCCAGCCGCGCCGCACTATCCTCGCGTTCCTAGCGAGCTGCGGCGTCTTCTCCGTCGCAACGCTGCCTCTGTGAGCCGCAGAGCATGCTTGTGGTTCCTGTGGCTGTGGCACTACGTACTTGCTGTGGCACCACACCTTGTAGGAGTGCCACAGCAGTGGCCAGCCGCGCCGCACTATCCTCGCGTTCCTAGCGAGCTGCGGCGTCTTCTCCGTCGCAACGCTGCCTCTGTGAGCCGCAGAGCATGCTTGTGGTTCCTGTGGCTGTGGCACTACGTACTTGCTGTGGCACCACACCTTGTAGGAGTGCCACAGCAGTGGCCAGCTGCGCCGCACTATCCTCGCGTTCCTAGCGAGCTGCGGCGTCTTCTCCGTCGCAACGCTGCCTCTGTGAGCCGCAGATCATGCTTGTGGTTCCTGTGGCTGTGGCACTACGTACTTGCTGTGGCACCACACCTTGTAGGAGTGCCACAGCAGTGGCCAGCCGCGCCGCACTATCCTCGTGATACTAGCGAGCTGCGGCGTCTTCTCCGTCGCAACGCTGCCTCTGTGAG
>NQII01009707.1:20715-57134 GCA_002778355.1 Clitarchus hookeri | reverse complement strand
CCACCAAGACGCCGCGATTCTGGCATCCCGACGCCGACAGACACCATTACCAGCTGCTGCCACACTACCAGCGTGTCCCACCTTGCTGCGAGATGCTGTAGACACCTGCCGAGCGCTGGGTTAAAAGGGCACCATTGAGGAGGGGGAGAAATTGACACCGACCACAGCTTCCCCCAGAGCCCTTGTTGACCCAAGCACACCACCTAGCAGAGCAGGTAGGAACTACCTACACCAAGTTCCAGCCATACGCCACACAACCGGAAACCACATGCCCAAACTTATGCTGCCGAAATCAGTGCAACTACTTTCGGTGCCACAAAGCATACTTACGTCACGACCTCATTAAACGGCCTAACCAAACTATCATAATTACCGCCATATATTTTAACAGTACGGCAAATGAATGTGTGGAAATCCCTAGATGGGTAACAGAGTACTGTAAGTGTAAAGGGCCCACCACATGGTCAACAGGATCTAATTAATCCCGTGACTTTTCGAGAATCCAATTAGTTCACGTGTAACTCTTATTAAAAGAACACACAAGTAACCAATGATGCCCTTAACAAGTGCCATTTATATTTAATTAGAGATACACGTTTTGACTCTGGCAGTGTAACACTTAAACTCTAACCGAACTATGCCAAAATTCTTGTGGGAAATCATGTTAATCAATATGTCATGTTAATCAAAATGTCGGCAATTTCTTAGTGTTTACAAGTGTTCTATGTGTGTATTTTCTTTTCGGGTAGTAATAGTTCCATTTATTTATCCAGGGATTCTGTTTTCGCGGGCGATGGACAACCACCGTTACCTCTGCCANCTGTAGACACCTGCCGAGCGCTGGGTCAAAAGGGCACCATTGAGGAGGGGGAGAAATTTACACCGACCACAGCTTCCCCCAGAGCCCTTGTTGACCCAAGCACACCACCTAGCAGAGCAGGTAGGAACTACCTACACCAAGTACCAGCCATACGCCACACAACCGGAAACCACATGCCCAAACTTATGCTGCCGAAATCAGTGCAATTACTTTCGGTGCCACAAAGCATACTTACGTCACGACCTCATTAAACGGCCTAACCAAACTATCATAATTACCGCCATATATTTTAACAGTATGGCAAATGAATGTGTGGAAATCCCTAGATGGGTAACAGAGTACTGTAAGTGTAAAGGGCCCACCACATGGTCAACNCGGCAAATGAATGTGTGGAAATCCCTAGATGGGTAACAGAGTACTGTAAGTGTAAAGGGCCCACCACATGGTCAACGGGATCTAATTAATCCCGTGACTTTTCGAGAATCCAATTAGTTCACGTGTAACTCTTATTNCCACCACATGGTCAACGGGATCTAATTAATCCCGTGACTTTTCGAGAATCCAATTAGTTCACGTGTAACTCTTATTAAAAGAACACACAAGTAACCAATGATGCCCTTAACAAGTGCCATTTATATTTAATTAGAGATACACGTTTTGACTCTGGCAGTGTAACACTTAAACTCTAACCGAACTATGCCAAAATTCTTGTGGGAAATCATGTTAATCAATATGTCATGTTAATCAAAATGTCGGCAATTTCTTAGTGTTTACAAGTGTTCTATGTGTGNGAAATCATGTTAATCAATATGTCATGTTAATCAAAATGTCGGCAATTTCTTAGTGTTTACAAGTGTTCTATGTGTGCATTTTCTTTTCGGGTAGTAATAGTTCCATTTATTTATCCAGGGATTCTGTTATCGCGGGCGATGGACAACCACCGTTACCTCTGCCATACCACCCCCTCTTCAGTCTAAGAATAGCGGTCATAAGGTNTACCACCCCCTCTTCAGTCTAAGAATAGAGGTCATAAGGTCAGGTCGCGTTATGTGGCTCGGGGATGAGGTAACTTTGTACTTCGATCACGTTCACTACAATACACTTTAATCGTTACCAGAACATTTTTATTTGACTACTTCGTGCACCCCCTAGTATGCCTCCCTTACGGAGCAGACTCGCGGCCCCTTCGGCATAATATACAACTTAATATTTTGTTCGTCGATGCTTTGTTACAGAAGCTTAGGCCACTGCGGGGCCTCGTGCCAAACGCCCACTTAATTTTATGTACCATNTCGTCGATGCTTTGTTACAGAAGCTTAGGCCACTGCGGGGCCTCGTGCCAAACGCCCACTTAATTTTATGTACCATTTCATCTGGACTTTCTAAAATACAACACTGAAAAGCTTGTGGAGTCCTCAGAGCACGATTGGGCTCGCCTTTCCCATAACTGGTTATCTGGCGCCCTCCGGGCATTAATCTCATCGGCCAGACCCTGTAATCAACCCCGAAATTTGCCACCTGTGAGGGAAGATAGAGCAGCATGGAGCTTGTCAGTTGCGCTTAATGCAGTGTCTACTCCAATGCCATGGTGCTGAGGTCGCAGTGAAGGCTGCGATGCAGCAGTTGGCTGCACTGCTGGCGGATTGGGTAGCAGTGGCGTGCGAGGCTTACTGGTTTTATTATTCCCACTAGGGTAGTGCGTCTGGGAAGCGGGGGTTAGGGTGGCCTGTACCTGGTTGACCGCAGGCTGCAAAATTCCCTGCAGCTGCGGACTGACAATACTGCCAACTTGGGTATTTACTTGGGAAGTCTCGTGGTTCTCATTTCCCTCGGGAGTGTTTATTGTGATTTCTTGGCTTCCGTCGCTAGCGCAACACTCTCGGCGTCCATCACGTCGCCTGCGTCAAAGCTCTGATTTGCTGAAGCTCGTCGCGCCGCATCGCGACGCATAGCAAAATTGTGAAAACCGTTTGCTGAAACTTAATTTGGTATGATAAAACCCCCAGTGTTTGAATTGGAGGTGGTACTGTGGAATTGGGATGCCTTTTTTAACGACTTTTTTTGTTATTAAATGGTTTTCATAATTTTTAATTAATGTGTAACATATTGTAAAGTCCATTTAGTTTGGTAATATGCATTTTAAAATAGGTTTAATACGAAAAATATGTCACAATTTTACGTTCTTGAAAGTGGGCGGAAGCTTATGGAGCAAGAAGATTCATGATTGGTTGGGGTTCGGCTAGAGGGCGGGGCTCCGCCACTGCTAGTAAATAGATGGCAGCAGTGCAATTATTTTACGTAGATCACTTCACAATAATTTTATATTTTCATTTTATTACATTTTTATGTTACTGGGGGTAATTTGGTGCGTTCATTTTTCAATTTACATTGGTGGAATAGTCGCCTAAGCATTTTATGGTAGGGTTAGTATGTATAGTAATATTAATTTAAATATTTAGGATTGGGTTTCTGTAGCTTCGTTTGTACTGTTGGAAATTTTGAGGTATTCTTGACATGCTGTATTTGAAGTGAAAGGCTTTGCATTATAACATTGCAGATAATGAGAGGTTATGATTACCATTGGTCAGTGATATTTTTATTAGATATAATTACTGAATACCTGCTTATGTTGCCACTTCATTTAATATAATTTACTAATAATGCTTTATTATATGAGTTAAACAAAATGCAGTCTAATATTTGGTTAATTTAATAGTTTATTTATATAGTGATAATGAGTAAGTAAATTTCATTTGTTTCAAAACGATATTCAGTATTATAATTTTGTTAGTTAGTATTCATTATTTCCAAGAGGGTAAAAATATTCAATTTTCGTGATAGTCTCTCGTCTCGCATTCGTTGATTGGTGTGTAAATGCGGTGGCTGAAGTAAAATCGAATAAAATTTTATAGCATAACCATTACTGTCAATGATGAGTGCGTGTATTTAGATTAATAAAAAATATGATATATGATTTGAATAGCGAATGTGATTCTTTAAGTTAATGATGATAAGGATGAAGAAATGATATAAATGCTGCGACAAGAAAATGAAAAATTAGTTATTGAAATTGAATTTTTTAGAAGAAACAACTGATGGAAAAACAAAATTGGTAAAAGGAAATTTTGTTTGCTAATTATACATGTTTTTCTACTGAAATGTAACAACTGGCGACCAACGTGTTAATTATATTGTGATTCTACTGAAATGCAATCGTGTTTGCTATGATTCGGATATTATTTATTTTGAATAACTTGTAGGATATTCATTGAATATTTACTTATGCTGCTCGAAACTTTGTTATCATATAAAAAGGCTGATATGACAATGGCAGTAGTAGGTATAAATTAATAGTTTTAAACATCTGAGTAAAAAATTGCTTGTTGGAATTTGGATAAAGCTAGGGCGATTTGCTGATTGCGATCGTTTTAACTTCTTTAGTGTGCTCAGACCAGATTAGTTTGCTATTAATAGGCACAGATATTTTCCATATGGAATGGAAGTATTTTTTTTTTTAATTTGCCGAGTGGGCTGGACAGGTCATGTGGTTATTAATAAAGCTTGTGATTTACATTAATTAGTTTCAATTTCCATTTTTCGTACCAGTGCTCCAACATTCTAACATGCTTATTTGCATATGAGTTAAGAAATATTACATATTGTGTGTATAAATTACATTATCATCTGCATACATTAGCATAGTTACCTACGTTATTCATCACTGGGATGCTACTCCCTCATCGTGGGGAAAGTACAGGCCCTTGTGAGGGCTTTTGTCCCCAATTTATATCTCAAGTCTAGAGCCAAGGTTGGGGACAGCTAGCCCACCCCTCCTGGCTGTCGATCAAATTGATTGATTTTCAGGGCCCCTGTGTAGCGCCAGGGGACCTGGCACCCATAACTGTTTCCTCTCCTTCCCTGCCTGTGCTAGTCGAGGGGGGGGAGGGGGCATGGAAAGGAATGGTTCCTAAAATCCGGAATTTTGAAATGCAGGACTTGTTGAGAACCACCACGAAGCCCGGAGCACTTCGTTACGGTTTTAGTTTTGTTCAAGCGGAATCTAAGCCGAAAGATTGCAGTTGTCTGAAAGTAGGTCGAGGAGGCAAGGCCTGCAGATAAGTTACGATTATTAAAATTAAAAAAGTAGAATGTGTTTGTGTATACAGTTGTTATTAATTTTTAAGTTTGGCAGCAAGTAATAGTTAATATATGACATTATGAACAATTTGAAATTTAATTTTTAATAATATATATATAATAAGGTACTAAAGTTAACAATAACTGAAATCAAAAGTGAGTTTTTTAACATATATTGTGTTGTGTGTTGTTTGAATTTAACATTTAATAAGTCGGAACCAACAGCGAGCAGTAATGTCAATTAATCTTTGTACATACTCTTGTGTGACTCTACTAGTGTGTGGAAGTGTTATGGTGCTTTTCGAGAGAAGTGCGGATAGCACGAAGTAGGGGGAGGCGCCGGGAGTGATGTGCACACTGCGGGAGTTAGGCTTGGAAGCATAGTTACCTGTGTTATGGGAATCAAGTTCGTTGGAACCTTAGCATTTTTGCTTTGTAGTACCGGGTCGAAGCAACCTTTACCTCCTGCCTAAGGGACCTGTTGCTAAACTAAGCTATTTCATTTGATTAATATTTTGGTTAAGAAACCCTTGCCTGATGTTTTTATACTTGAGGTTACTGTAAATATATTTAACTAGTAATACAAATTCTAAATAAACAAACACTACCTGATGACTGCTATGTTATAGTGCAAGAAAGGCATCTTATTGACTTATCTATTAGGTATCTGTTTGTTATTTTATTTTTATAAAAATTTTATATTTATAATTTTTATTAATTTTTTGTGTTAATATGGGATATGCCATTGTTCTACACACGTTTTTTCTATTTTGCTTTTTGTAATATTTTATTTATTTTATTTTGTTTTATTATTGTGCCTGTCTCCTACTTGACTCTAGTGAAGCTTCCTTGAACTTTAAGATAAGCTTTAAAAATTATATTTCTGAGAGAGCNCCTGTCTCCTACTTGACTCTAGTGAAGCTTCCTTGAACTTTAAGATAAGCTTTAAAAATTATATTTCTGAGAGAGCATCTTGCATTATAATTTGGGCTGCATATGAAACTAGGTGGCTGGTGTGTGTTGGTGTTTATTTGACTTGTGTTGTGGAGTTCTCTGGGTTGTGAGTACCTATTTAAGATTATGAGAAGTGTGGGTGTCCAAATGTGTCAGCTAAAATGTTTACCATTTTGGGTGGTGGAGTGTCGTTAGGTTTCGCGTTCCCAGTGGGCCCAGGGTGTAACTCACTGTCGACACTGGGGCCCAATTCCTGAGACTGTCTGAATAATGCCTCTAGCAGAATGATATCATTCAGCTATCGTAATACTTCAAGTCAATTTGTGAACACTCGATAGCGGAATTTTATACCTCTTATAACGACATTGTACGGCTTTAGATTCCGACAGCAAGGCAGCTGGTGGATTTGTCATTCCTCTAGAGATTTGTATGTAAATATAATTGTGCAATGAAGGAAACACGAAAATATACACTCCCTTATTAAATATAAATATAATCGACGAAATAGAGTAAAAACTAAGAAACATTACCANAACACGAAAATATACACTCCCTTATTAAATATAAATATAATCGACGAAATAGAGTAAAAACTAAGAAACATTACCATATATCAAATTATAATTGCTCTAAAGAGCTGAGAAAATGCTGTTAACGTAATATTAAGTTGGCACATGAAAACTGANCATATCAAATTATAATTGCTCTAAAGAGCTGAGAAAATGCTGTTAACGTAATATTAAGTTGGCACATGAAAACTGATAGGAGTGTTGTGAATATCAAGTAAATCATAAACCTTAACAGTTAAAATATAAAACTAATAATGTTAATTTTGCAGTAAAAACTAACTTTCAAAAGCACTGGAATATAACAGAAGCTAGGCAGCTGTGTATACGAATGGGGAATATTTCACAAAACAGTCCCAAATAATTAGAGGAACTGAAACTGGAGCTCCGAGCAAGCCAAATTAACAGTTCTGTCGGAACGCCACACTATTCCACCACTTCTGTACATAAAATACACTAAATTTGTTTATTTTTCTTTGTGAACTTCTAATAAGTGAAAAAAATTATAAACCATGCCTTAAATTTCGTATACGAGTATTATTTAAGTACACTAGGTTGCTGCAACATCGAGATATTTCCCGTTTTNGCCATGCCTTAAATTTCGTATACGAGTATTATTTAAGTACACTAGGTTGCTGCAACATCGAGATATTTCCCGTTTTTCAACACCTTATTAAAGCTGAACAATGGTTATATAATGAAACTACTAAACGGGTATGATTCCAGCACTGAACTGTTTCCAAAAAGGAATTGTAAGGCGAGCAGAAATGTAAAGATTCCAGCTATTTGATGGAAATGTTCACAACCTCGGAACAGTTCAGTCTCGGAGCTGATGCACACTCGTGAACTGTTCTGGCGAATGAACAGTTCTGGAGACGGAATCGATCTTCGTCTCAAACTGTTGTGATCTCCCCAACGGTTCCTGCGAAAGAACAGTTCTGGAGAGGGAACATATCTCCGTCTTGAACTGTTGTGAGCCGGCGAACGGTTCCAGCGAATGAACCTTTCTGAAGACGGAATCGCTCTCTGTCTCGAACTGATGTAAACTCGCGAACGGTTCCGACGAATGAACTGAACCATATATGGTATCGGGACTGTTGTGGACTGTGGAAAAAACATGAAATATAATTCGTTACCTATAAGTGGATTAAAAAATGTGAATAATAAAAAGTTTTATCAGTACACGAACACCGCAACAGAAGTATGTTTACGTTCAAAATGTTTTGTCCAGACTTACCAGTAAGGATAAAATACGCNCCGAGTATATTGCTGTGAGTGAGGCAGTTAAGGAGATTGTTTGGATTGCTCGCCTGTTTAGGAAGTTTTCAGACATCGGGCGGCCACCAACCTTATTTGTGGATAACCAAAGCGCTATACGTTTGATGAGGAACCCTGAATTCCATAGACGGACGAAACATATTGACGTGCGGTTCCACTTTGTCAGAGAAAAACTTGCGAATGGGGAGTTCATTCTTGAGCATGTCCCTTCTGGAGAGCAACTGGCGGACGTCTTCACGAAGAGTCTACCTCGACCATCTTTTGTGAGGGTCCGTGGGTCACTTGGTGTGTTGTGTTTGGGGGGAAGTGTTGAGACAAACTGTCACTCAGTTGTATAGTCTTAAGTACATTTATCTATGCTTNTTAGAGGAACTGAAACTGGAGCTCCGAGCAAGCCAAATTAACAGTTCTGTCGGAACGCCACACTATTCCACCACTTATGTACATAAAATACACTAAATGTGTTTATTTTTCTTTGTGAACTTCTAATAAGTGAAAAAAATTATAAGCCATGCCTTAAATTTCGTATACGAGTATTATTTAAGTACACTAGGTTGCTGCAACATCGGGATATTTCCCGTTTTTCAACACCTTATTAAAGCTGAACAATGGTTATATAATGAAACTACTAAACGGGTATGATTNGTTTTTGTTATGATAACGAGTTCCAGTGTGCTTTTTGTCTTTTGTGATTACAGTTTCTTTCTAATGTGCTTAACGTTTTGTTATTTCTACAAACCTTCAATAATTAAAGCTGAACGATGGTTATATAATGAAACTACTAAACGGGTATGATTCCAGCACTGAACTGTTTCCAAAAAGGAATTGTAAGGCNATGGTTATATAATGAAACTACTAAACGGGTATGATTCCAGCACTGAACTGTTTCCAAAAAGGAATTGTAAGGCGAGCAGAAATGTAAAGATTCCAGCTATTTGATGGAAATGTTCACAACCTCGGAACAGTTCAGTCTCGGAGCTGATNCGAGCAGAAATGTAAAGATTCCAGCTATTTGATGGAAATGTTCACAACCTCGGAACAGTTCAGTCTCGGAGCTGATGCACACTCGTGAACTGTTCTGGCGAATGAACAGTTCTGGAGACGGAATCGATCTTCGTCTCAAACTGTTGTGATCTCCCCAACGGTTCCTGCGAAAGAACAGTTCTGGAGAGGGAACATATCTCCGTCTTGAACTGTTGTGAGCCGGCGAACGGTTCCAGCGAATGAACCTTTCTGAAGACGGAATCGCTCTNCATATCTCCGTCTTGAACTGTTGTGAGCCGGCGAACGGTTCCAGCGAATGAACCTTTCTGAAGACGGAATCGCTCTCTGTCTCGAACTGATGTAAACTCGCGAACGGTTCCGACGAATGAACTGAACCATATATGGTATCGGGACTGTTGTGNCTGTCTCGAACTGATGTAAACTCGCGAACGGTTCCGACGAATGAACTGAACCATATATGGTATCGGGACTGTTGTGGACTGTGGAAAAAACATGAAATATAATTCGTAACCTATAAGTGGATTAAAAAATGTGAATAATAAAAAGTTTTATCAGNAAAACATGAAATATAATTCGTAACCTATAAGTGGATTAAAAAATGTGAATAATAAAAAGTTTTATCAGCACACGAACACCGCAAGTCTTCATACAAATGCAAGTTTTACAAAACAGGTCTGAATGGTCTAAGAATAAAATACGCTAGGATATATGTTTTGGTAAAATTTTACTATAGGGGCTTTTCTGAAAATAAGAAAAAAAACTCCAGAAAGTGGTATATTTCGACNGCATTAAACCCTGGTTAAAATGCAAGCAGACAGTCGTCCCCTCCGCACTGAAAACGCAAACATTGCAGTTGATTAATTTTATTGATGATGTAGGTGCTGCTGGCTAGGTCGAGTGCTGAAGTCAGACTAAAATCATGGCATCGGCTTCCGCTGANTTATTGATGATGTAGGTGCTGCTGGCTAGGTCGAGTGCTGAAGTCAGACTAAAATCATGGCATCGGCTTCCGCTGAGAGTGGCCGAAGTATGCGCAAAACGTTATGTGAAAATTTACATGTAATCTCTTAAAACGAATTAATATGATACAAAATACAATTCCCTGTTAAATAACATGTTGGTGACATCCCCATTATTAATTAAGAGATAATTATGTTTGTGACTGTGATGTCATTGGAAATGTCACCGCACTAGAAATATAAAATATAAACAATGAAGTCTTGATAGGCAGTCTACTGTGAAAAGAGAACACAATTACTCTTTTAAGTATTGAACACCAATAAAATTAATGAATTAACTTGAATAATGATAAACTGAGAATGTATTTCCGTTTCCTGTAAATTTCTTAAGTGAAATTCAGTTTCCATTTTTTTTTTTTTCCACTGATGGGCGAGTCTAGTTGGGTGGGCTGTACGAGTCCATTGAGTAGCCATGCTCGTTTNTTTTTCCACTGATGGGCGAGTCTAGTTGGGTGGGCTGTACGAGTCCATTGAGTAGCCATGCTCGTTTCAGATTTTTTATAAAATAATGACTAATTAATTTGGCTATGGCATTTTGAACACTGTGTGTTTATTCGGGATTTTATTCCCCACTATTTAGCCACACTTGGGATCACGTAGCACTATTACTCAGCCCAGCAGGCTGGTCCACGTCACACAGGTTTGGAAGGACGTCAGGCGTGGTGACACGAGCTGCTCCGACATTCCCCCTCCAAATGCCGGAGCACTTGATGACTGTGGCTTTCGGGGGACACCGTATTCGACCGTTGGTTATTTTCCCTCAACAGTTACCTGTTGAGGTGAATTAAGCAAAACACTCACTTGAGTCGCGTAGTACGTGACAACGAAGGGTGTGCGTTTCATTCTCGCCGACCCATACTGACGTACACTCGGCCATGTTTTCACTTCGGTCCAGTGTCGCCCAAGTGGTGTAAATGACTGCGGCGGTACGAGTGGTCATGAGGGCACATGTGGACGCATGTCACATCAAAGCAATAATATGTTCATTTAATCGGGAAGTGTTTTGTGCAATGTGTGTCTCCCACTCTAATTATTAATACCAAGATTACGTATAGAACACATCTTGTTAGAAAGCATTCCAAAAATAATGGTTAAAATGAAGTTATTTTTGATGAACTGGAACAAAGCTNAGAACACATCTTGTTAGAAAGCATTCCAAAAATAATGGTTAAAATGAAGTTATTTTTGATGAACTGGAACAAAGCTGTTCATGCTCATCTCACTTCACCCTCATTGGCTCTCAATACCTCAATGTTAAGAACCGTCCAAATCTCTTCACTCATCAATAAAAACCCATATCATTTATTCAATACCTGCAGAAATCCATCTTTCATTTCCGTAAAAATCCTTGCACAAACTTCCATCACAATCCTCCGTATAATGTATTTCGGAATACGGAACAGGTACAACTGTAGACTGCTAAATGTGTCTCCTGAAATCATGTTCATTATTAACCATTGTTGGTCTCAAACATATATATTTGTATTCAAAATATTATATACATATTATCTTAAAACAAATAGGGCTGCCTGAAGCTAGGATCCTCAGTGTGACTAGCAATCAATCCTTTGCAGTATTGCTTTCCTCATGACAGTGTTCTGATTGCTAATCTTTGTTCCTATTTTAAGTAGTTTATATTCCAAGTCTTCTGCATTCATTCTTGTGAANACAAATAGGGCTGCCTGATGCTAGGATCCTCAGTGTGACTAGCAATCAATCCTTTGCAGTATTGCTTTCCTCATGAGAGTGTTCTGATTGCTAATCTTTGTTCCTATTTTAAGTAGTTTATATTCCAAGTCTTCTGCATTCATTCTTGTGAANGAGTGTTCTGATTGCTAATCTTTGTTCCTATTTTAAGTAGTTTATATTCCAAGTCTTCTGCATTCATTCTTGTGAAATTTCTAAAATGTGCTGCATCTTCGATACTAGTTTCTTTCAGTAATTTACTACAAGCACCAGCAGTTTCCTGTCTCATGATCCAATCACTCACCAACTTGATCGCACCTTTTTACTATGAAAGTATTGGATTTTGCATTTTGCTGCAAGGAGCAATATGAATGTTGCCACCGCTGATTGCTGTCCAGCCACGATTACCCTAGCCAGATCTACCAAAATACTACTCTTGGAGAGTCCGAGAGAAGACTTTCAACAGTACCATACCGCGTCTGGTGGACACAGTTCTGATAGCAACTCTCACTAGATGGCTGCGAGTTTCTCTCTGGCAACTTGCAACCACTGTCGGTGAGAACATTTCACATAAGATGTTTAAGCTTCGCCAATAGTCACTTTAGAGAGTGGTTAGACTCTCAAGAGTGAAATACTCTCCCGTGGACACCCACCTTAAGCGAATACTCTAAACTGTCTCGTCCCCATTGTGTACAGTTGTGAGTAGTTGAGAGAGAGCAGGTGCACATATGGTGTTGTCTAAGGTTGAGTGTCTGTCGTCGAAGTCTTTCATCTGGCGACTCTTGGACAGTACACGCAAGTCATCTCTCCATCCAGTCTCCATGCCGCGAGCTGATCTTGCTAGTGTTCTTGAGAGTTAAATACTCTCACTTGGACACCTACCCTTACAACCTTTACATAATCCATTTATTTACCAATTTTGCTGATCGATGTTAAGGGAANCTCACTTGGACACCTACCCTTACAACCTTTACATAATCCATTTATTTACCAATTTTGCTGATCGATGTTAAGGGAAATACAGTAAATTATGGTAATATTCCCAATTTCGCGCTTTNATTTATTTACCAATTTTGCTGATCGATGTTAAGGGAAATACAGTAAATTATGGTAATATTCCCAATTTCGCGCTTTTCAAGAATCTGATTTCAATACAAGTATACATTAAATAACACATACCCAGGAAAACAAATTTTGAAAAACTGACAAATTCAAAATTGGTACTATTTTAGTAAAATTAATAATTCCATAGCAAGTCCAGGTATTTTATACAAATNAACTGACAAATTCAAAATTGGTACTATTTTAGTAAAATTAATAATTCCATAGCAAGTCCAGGTATTTTATACAAATAACAGAAAATCTGTAGAACTTGTCATCACTGTGGACCTATTCAAAAGTACAAGAAACAAAGCAGACAAAACCTTATTATTCAACAGTTTCAGAAGAAATATGTATTTTCCAAACCTCAGAATAAAATTCATGAATTTTACTGTGCCATAACAAAAACAGACGTAAATGCCATGCAAAACTACGATATGGTGAACGCCATCTTGGATAAGGCGAAATTTTTTTTCTAACTGGCTAAATTGTATATTTAAAAAACATCAGTAACTAATGCATATTGTCTGTCGCATGTAAGTTGGCGAGATTTTGACAGTTCGACAAAAGNATTTAAAAAACATCAGTAACTAATGCATATTGTCTGTCGCATGTAAGTTGGCGAGATTTTGACAGTTCGACAAAAGTAGCGCCAAATGTTTACTTTTAGTTTATGTATCTGACGTGGACCACTCCTGTGTGGTCTGGCACGGCCCCTGTTATCACGTCATCGGCCCACAGTCNTAGTTTATGTATCTGACGTGGACCACTCCTGTGTGGTCTGGCACGGCCCCTGTTATCACGTCATCGGCCCACAGTCACTGCACCAGTGTGACCCACGGAACAAACACGTCGTTCGTGCTGATGCGTGTCAGCATTGTTCACTTGGGAACGGGTCATAACCCGATACCGAGTGATCCAACTGAGTGCCTGTGGTGTCCCTAGAAAGATCTGAGTAATTAGGATAGGGATCAAGTGTTAGAATGTGTAGTAAATAGCATTAGAATTTATAGCCCACGGGCAAATGTTCGTGAATTCACCCTTAGGGAATTGCGAAGTTATCGCNGCATTAGAATTTATAGCCCACGGGCAAATGTTCGTGAATTCACCCTTAGGGAATTGCGAAGTTATCGCAAAATAAACGTACGCCACGTGCAAATAAGGTGTAGAGTAGCAAGGCTAGGGTATTTAAAGTGTGATATATAATTTTCCAAGTGNCGTACGCCACGTGCAAATAAGGTGTAGAGTAGCAAGGCTAGGGTATTTAAAGTGTGATATATAATTTTCCAAGTGCCATTGTGTGTCTAATTAAGTCAATTACACTGTACCCTTTATTAAACAGAAAGAAAGTTTGAGACCATTCCGGTCGTAGAGTGCCCCAAAACTTAACAGACCAAAATTTCCCACATACTCTGCAAGGCTGATGTATTAGTAAAATCATAAAATTAATCACATATTAATTCAACTTATAACTCTCTGCAGGATTAAGAAAACTCACTCAGAACGTTTCAGTGTTTTATGTGTATATATTTCAAGTTCAATGATAATGAAGTCAGTTAATTAAATTACCTCGCGGAGTGGAAGTAGCTCNTTTTATGTGTATATATTTCAAGTTCAATGATAATGAAGTCAGT
Source organism: Clitarchus hookeri (assembly GCA_002778355.1). Classification (NCBI taxonomy): domain Eukaryota; kingdom Metazoa; phylum Arthropoda; class Insecta; order Phasmatodea; family Phasmatidae; genus Clitarchus; species Clitarchus hookeri. The sequence goes on along the minus strand of NQII01009707.1, from coordinate 42,934 downwards.
TAATTAAATTACCTCGCGGAGTGGAAGTAGCTCTCGGCAAGGACGCCGCTCGCCTGCGCCATCTCCACGGGTCTTAGGTGCTGCACTTGCGTCGCATCGCGGGGGACTTTCATACTTTGTTCTGAACACTTAATGCCAATAGGTTAACGTAATTTACTGGAACTTTTATTTAGTTTAACAACAGTCTTCCCCGTATTCGCAGCACCCCTCCATCAGCTCAATTTATCGACCCAGAGGTTTAGTTACTATTTTAAGTTTTCGAGCCAGTCTTGGCCTGTTTCTACCGTAACGGCCGCTGGCAGGCCTTGTGAGTCGAGTCCGCTTTAATTTGCATTGTATATATTTAACTGTGTACATTATTCGGCAATAAAATTTGCTTGAGTTAACCGAATCTTTCTCATTTACTGTTGTAATTCAGGCCCTGACCCTATCCAGGAAGTCATCAACGCCTCAACAAGACATCCTTCATTTATCAGATAAAAGGTAATAAATACCAAGGCGTGCTGGGGAACCTAAATANCAACGCCTCAACAAGACATCCTTCATTTATCAGATAAAAGGTAATAAATACCAAGGCGTGCTGGGGAACCTAAATAACCCGGCTCTATATTACGTTTTCCTGTAAATTGGTAGTGTGTGTCAGGGGATACAGCCACGTGGTCGTTCAGCCCATGATCCTGAGAACTGTGACTTCGTGCTCACCCGGTGAGCTGGCGCCCATTCTATTCTAAATAGTAATATTCTGACTTTTCTTAACATAGTCGCCGGACGACGTCCGTATTACTATCCCCGACCGCTCGGGTAACGTTATATCATTTCGCCATCAATCTGGTGTGTCAAATGGAGGCTGTAATTTTTATCAACATCCTGTCAACTGATCCACTTGCCATTGTACTGTAATTCTAAACAAACATTGAGGTATTTATAGACTGACATCTGTCAAAAAAATTCGTAGGTTATAAAATTAAGAATATTAAAAATCTTGCAAAAAATTATAATATTTGCCAACTCTTTTTAAATTTCTTATTTGAGACAGAGAATTTGGGTTAATATTTGCGAGACGATAATTGTAGTTCTTATCATACTTTTGACGNAATTTCTTATTTGAGACAGAGAATTTGGGTTAATATTTGCGAGACGATAATTGTAGTTCTTATCATACTTTTGACGTTACAGCTCATATGTTAAGAATTTAAATAAAAATAATTTTGGGGACATGCTTGACAATGCANATCATACTTTTGACGTTACAGCTCATATGTTAAGAATTTAAATAAAAATAATTTTGGGGACATGCTTGACAATGCACTTTCTTTCGCAAACGACTTTGCAAAGCGGGCAGCAGAACATGACGTGTAATGGACGTAGACGTAACGATTACCGGCCCAAAGAAATTTNACGACTTTGCAAAGCGGGCAGCAGAACATGACGTGTAATGGACGTAGACGTAACGATTACCGGCCCAAAGAAATTTTCCAGTAAACAAAATCGCTGTACACTGAAATACATGTTACTTAAAATATTATACACAGCTCACGGGATAATAAAACCATTGGTATATGTTCGTTAATTTGTTAATTTTACACAAGAAAGCTATTTTTTCTGGCTGGTTAGTGCTTCGGGAGAGTAACAGATGGCACTCATTGTATGGCGCTACGCTTTAGTGAGCCGAATGAGTTTCTCTGAGCCGAATGTATTTCTTAACAGGTGGCAGCACTTGTCCTGCCTCCTGATCCCGTTTTTTAAAAGTTGACTTTTCTCCTATTACTAGCTTGAAACTATACGAGTTAAAAATATATTTCGTCAAATTATTTGAAAAATAATTCAANACTTTTCTCCTATTACTAGCTTGAAACTATACGAGTTAAAAATATATTTCGTCAAATTATTTGAAAAATAATTCAACACTACCCTACGATATTTCCGTAGGCTTTTGGAATTAATATCAAGCACGTATGGAAAGAAAGGATGGAGAGTGGGGATACGTGAAAAGAACTCCCAAGGCTTGAAGTTGTTTCATTTAAATAGGGATTGTTTTAATGTGCTTTTCATTTTGAACACCTATACATTACTACTTTAGCACGAAATTTAGTTTGTAACACTAAAAACTGCTGTTTTATAACCACGTACAATAAAATGTATTAATTAATCTAAGAACTCTTTCTTATACGCGTATTTTCTGCTTGTCTGATGTGCGTCAGNCGTACAATAAAATGTATTAATTAATCTAAGAACTCTTTCTTATACGCGTATTTTCTGCTTGTCTGATGTGCGTCAGTAGTACACTCAGAATAGCCAACGTAATAATAACTTTTGTTCATTTGTGCATCAGCCGATACAGGATTTTGTAAATGGCACTTTGTTTGTTTTATATATGTCAAGTTGCCACTTACTGACTGTCATAATCTTGCCAAATTATATGAGACGAACGATACCTAGTCCAGTNAGCAGTACACTCAGAATAGCCAACGTAATAATAACTTTTGTTCATTCGTGCATCAGCCGATACAGGATTTTGTAAATGGCACTTTGTTTGTTTCATATATGTCAAGTTGCCACTTACTGACTGTCATAATCTTGCCAAATTATATGAGACGAACGATACCTAGTCCAGTNCATATATGTCAAGTTGCCACTTACTGACTGTCATAATCTTGCCAAATTATATGAGACGAACGATACCTAGTCCAGTACTGTAATTATCATAATTAGTGATGGGATGATAGGTTCCTCGAGTCCTCGGAACAACCAATTCTTGAAGGANCCAGTACTGTAATTATCATAATTAGTGATGGGATGATAGGTTCCTCGAGTCCTCGGAACAACCAATTCTTGAAGGAACCAACCGGAACCGACATGATTATACCGTTGGTTCTCTGTATCAGTCAACCTTACCTTGTCTACTAGGTAGTTTCACATTTGTATTAAAGTAATCATTTAATCTTATTTTCGTCGCTAAATGAGGTCTAAATCTTCGTTAGCAGTACCATCGCAATGTACTGTAACTGCCATTTAATGATAAATTACCACAACATAATAAATCGTCCGGTTTTTCTGTTGTATGCTGCCAAAAAATTAGAATGGTACGGCTACGGCTTTATGCCAGTTCGCGCGCGCTACCGTGCACAGTACCTTTTAGGCTTTGTTTATGTTCAACACAAAAATAAAACCAACATTTATGCATCCTCGTGTATTAATATTTTAATTAAAATGTACCCACGTCTGTAGCGGAGTCATTACACTTCGCAACGAGTAGTTTGGTGCGTCAGAATATAAACAACGTAAAAGTCCACTGTTGGCCTCCCTCGATNCATTACACTTCGCAACGAGTAGTTTGGTGCGTCAGAATATAAACAACGTAAAAGTCCACTGTTGGCCTCCCTCGATCAAGCCCGTACAGTTAAAGGATTCAATACAACAAATGGGAAAGCGTTACAAGATACAAGGTCGTAAATTGATATGTGACAAAATTTGAAACTTTTAATACAGATTTTGTGGTATGGTAATCTGTTTTATAATTTAATTTATAAAATCTGCACCGTACAGGGCGCCATTATATGACTTGCTGAACGTGTGTTGGCTANATAATTTAATTTATAAAATCTGCACCGTACAGGGCGCCATTATATGACTTGCTGAACGTGTGTTGGCTAATCTGACGGTAATTAAACACAAAAATTCAATGTTTTTTTGCAGCAACGCATCTTTTTTCGCAAGCGAATAATGTTAACGTGACCTGTAAAAAATGTTTCAATATTGTAAAGGCTTCGCTATATCAAAAAAAGCGCAGAACCTTAAATAAATCTGGCAGATCCGAGGCTGGAACTTAAATGGGAATTCATTGTAGAAGGGTAAATTACAAATTTTCGTCTTGGCTACTNCATTACACTTCGCAACGAGTAGTTTGGTGCGTCAGAATATAAACAACGTAAAAGTCCACTGTTGGCCTCCCTCGATGTAGCCCGTACAGTTAGAGGATTCAATACAACAAATGGGAAAGCGTTACAAGATACAAGGTCGTAAATTGATATGTCACAAAATTTGAAACTTTTAATACAGATTTTGTGGTATGGTAATGTGTTTTATAATTTAATTTATAAAATCTGCACCGTACAGGGCGCCATTATATGACTTGCTGAACGTGTGTTGGCTANATAATTTAATTTATAAAATCTGCACCGTACAGGGCGCCATTATATGACTTGCTGAACGTGTGTTGGCTAATCTGACAGTAATTAAACACAAAAATTCAATGTTTTTTTTTGCAGCAACGCATCTTTTTTCGCAAGCGAATAATGTTAATGTGACCTGTAAAAAATGTTTCAATATTGTAAAGGCTTTGCTATATCAAAAAAAGCGCAGAACCTAAAATAAATTTGGCAGATCCGAGGCTGGAACTTAAATGGGAATTCATTGTAGAAGGGTAAATTACAAATTTTCGTCTTGGCTACTGNTGGCAGATCCGAGGCTGGAACTTAAATGGGAATTCATTGTAGAAGGGTAAATTACAAATTTTCGTCTTGGCTACTGCTCAACTGTAAGCGCCATCACAAACGTGTTTTTTCGTTTCTCTTTCAGCATGAAATACATTTAGTTGGGAGCCGTGATAAATTTTAAACATGTCAGAGGTGTGGAATAATTTCAAGGTTGACATTAGCAATATCAAATATGAGATTTGCAATCACTGTGGTGCACGAATCTCGCGAGGTATGTCAAAAAGCTCTTCTAACGTCAAAAAGCATTTTGGCACGCAACACACACACACACACACACACACACGCATCATCATAAAAAACTTTAACCCCCTCCCCCATCCATCTCCTAATAGAAAATAATTTTTAATAAAGATGAAAGACTCCGTTTTGACAGAAATCTTGTGACAAAATAAATAAGTTGGATACTCACTTATTGTCAAAGTCCTTAAACAAGTATGAGAAGTGAATGTGCAAGTTTAGTGTCAGCCAGTACAAGAACCGGTATCAGAACTGAGAACCGAATTGAAGAACCAGAACCAAGAACCNTGCAAGTTTAGTGTCAGCCAGTACAAGAACCGGTATCAGAACTGAGAACCGAATTGAAGAACCAGAACCAAGAACCAGAACCAGAAAATTGTGGAACCGTCTCATCACTAATCATAATCATACTAGGTAACTTCCTTATATGTCACATTATTNAGAACCAGAAAATTGTGGAACCGTCTCATCACTAATCATAATCATACTAGGTAACTTCCTTATATGTCACATTATTCCAAGAGTTTAGGCCAAACATTTGGATTATTGGGACTGTTAAAATTTACCATAACTCTTGCATGCTGTACGGNTATTCCAAGAGTTTAGGCCAAACATTTGGATTATTGGGACTGTTAAAATTTACCATAACTCTTGCATGCTGTACGGAATATTAATTTCTGATATTCAAAACCACTTAACCAAAACTTGAGAAAAAAGAAGCGAGAGATGCAAATGTCCAAGTGGGAGAATGGATGTAAAAGCAGGAATCTCCCACCTAAAGCACGAGGTTTGGCATATATGCTGTGAGAAAGGGAAGGGGGCAGACATTTTTCACAGGGGGGAGGGGGGGATGAAGAAGGTGAAGAAAGCCAAAATTTGGGTTCCGTAAGAAAAAATGCAGCAAAATATTTCCTGTTAAATGTATTATTTTCCACTTTCTTATGTCCCAACACATCTCTCATCCCTCAAAAGTAAACAAATTCCACTACAACTTGCTTTCGTTGCCAAAGCTTCCAAAGATAGGAGAGGGAATAAGGAAGTGTAACTTCAGGTGTTGGAAGAAAATATTTCTAAATATGTTCTTAAAAAAAAAATACAAGACAGTAACCTTTTGACATCATCGGACACAATGATCAGGACTAACCAAACTCAAAACTTTCATATCAGGCACAAATTTCACATGCATTGTTTACCAATTTTATTTTGTCCCTTGAAAAATAATACGCAGAGTTTTTACTGTTACTACCACCAGCTAGAAAAATTTTGTAACCACTCTGCAAACTGGTATTAGTTGGGAACAAACTGAATTACACAAACCAGTCCAATCTATTTGCAAATATGCTACCTATGAAATCACAAAATACACAGCGTTTATCCTTACGGTTTGGAAAAATTTATTTTTTTAAGTGAATATGCAGAATCTCAACCATAACCACCATTATGGCAAAGTGAAAAACAGCTAGTGGATACACNATTTTTTTAAGTGAATATGCAGAATCTCAACCATAACCACCATTATGGCAAAGTGAAAAACAGCTAGTGGATACACTCTCCACCTACCTACGGTGTTTGAAAACTATGTTGGTAAACAAGTACAGACAGGTGTCAGGAAAAAAAAANATACACTCTCCACCTACCTACGGTGTTTGAAAACTATGTTGGTAAACAAGTACAGACAGGTGTCAGGAAAAAAAAAACACACACACATTTTGTAAAGGGAAAAATAACACTTTTTTATGTTCATCAAAGTAGTATACTTAAACATACAAGTGATAAATGTTAATTTGTAAAATCTCAAAAGACAATAGCAACTTATCTGCACTTATGAAATACGCTGGAGATTATTTAATTTCCAGCTGCATCAATTCCTTAAAGAAATAAAAATACACTCTCTACAGGCAGCAGCTTGCGGGGTGACTTCAGCAGAGAGTCTTCTGAAGTGGTGCTGCAGGGCTCTGGTGACGTTCAGAAAGGCTTCTCCTCCTTCGTACCAAACTGCAACATCACCACCACACACATGCTCAAACTAAAACCCATCTTCACTACCCTGACTAGCAAACAACTGTCACTTCAGACTTGCCTTAGGCAATTAAAGACAAATATTTTTCAACATCCACTGCCTGATGCTGACAAGGTNAACTGTCACTTCAGACTTGCCTTAGGCAATTAAAGACAAATATTTTTCAACATCCACTGCCTGATGCTGACAAGGTGAAACAACAAATACACAGAGTATGACAAAAAAAAATTATATATATATATANAAAAGAAAAACCAGTAGGTAACAGATATAATTCCAAAAAATGTTCTGCTTGTCCCACAAAAACTCAGGGAAAATATAATGCCAACTTTTATAATTTTTACAGTATTAAAAAATAATTGTGTGTTCATGACATACATTATTAAAAGGTAAAGTTAACAACAATAAAAATTGTGTAAGAATAAAAATAGTGTCAGTGTATGGAATAATCTAACACGATTCTTCACAAATTCAATATTATTTGACGGTGCTGAACCTATTTTAATTAGCTAATTATAAAATACAAATATATAATTTGCACTGATTTCACAACTTCTACAACATATAAATAAATTTAGATTTACAGAAATAAAAAATCTGACTTTGTTATTTTGAGATGTATTTGCAAAACATTGTAAACTCTGGATGTCAGCACAATGGCAAGGAGTTNAAATCTGACTTTGTTATTTTGAGATGTATTTGCAAAACATTGTAAACTCTGGATGTCAGCACAATGGCAAGGAGTTCCAGTACATGCATAACAAGCTTATTTGGGAAGGATCAGCAGGAATGAAAAGCTTCACCAGGCATTTTAAAGTTTAAACTCTTGGCCCTTGTAAGCAAGCCATTAGTGAACATCTGCCAGCCAACCACATGCATCACACACACANAAAGTTTAAACTCTTGGCCCTTGTAAGCAAGCCATTAGTGAACATCTGCCAGCCAACCACATGCAAGTGTGTGTGTGTATGTGTGTGTTACGTACATAGACTTACCGTCTGACTCATGTCATACGTACCCTCACAATCTTCTTGGCTGGAGTGGTGGTTATCTTGGCTGAAGTGGTGGGTACGTTCAAGTTATCAGACTCTGCAGGGACATTTGGTNCTTGGCTGGAGTGGTGGTTATCTTGGCTGAAGTGGTGGGTACGTTCAAGTTATCAGACTCTGCAGGGACATTTGGTTTTTCCTTCTGCACTAAGCGGTAGCTACCTCGCCCTGTAAAGTAATATGTATTCCTCATCATCAATNGACATTTGGTTTTTCCTTCTGCACTAAGCGGTAGCTACCTCGCCCTGTAAAGTAATATGTATTCCTCATCATCAATACCCAACCTACTGGCATCAACACTAAACAATTATATCACTGATGTACACTATGACTGAAGGAGGTAGGTGACAATNACCCAACCTACTGGCATCAACACTAAACAATTATATCACTGATGTACACTATGACTGAAGGAGGTAGGTGACAATCCAGTCAGCACAGAAAATGAAAAACTTTATTGCTTATTTAGTTTTGGTGGAAATACACATTTAGAAAAAATAGTTTGTNAGTCAGCACAGAAAATGAAAAACTTTATTGCTTATTTAGTTTTGGTGGAAATACACATTTAGAAAAAATAGTTTGTAGTTCATTGGCTACCCCACAATACCAACAACAAAACTGAACTGATTGTATTTAATTATGACAGGCTACCAATGTATGGCATTTATTCACAATTTTGTAACTGACAACTAGTACAGAACAAAAATTTCTTCATAAAAACTACTGGCAAACTGAAATCATCCTAATTTGGTAATNTAACTGACAACTAGTACAGAACAAAAATTTCTTCATAAAAACTACTGGCAAACTGAAATCATCCTAATTTGGTAATCTAACTCCCTTTTTGATAAAATGAATTAAAAACACCATGACAGTGACATTTTGTATTNATCATCCTAATTTGGTAATCTAACTCCCTTTTTGATAAAATGAATTAAAAACACCATGACAGTGACATTTTGTATTACATATTGCCACATGTTGAATCAGTTGAAAAAAAACTAACAGCCACTTTCAAAAAACAACTACAAATGCAATGATAGTAAAATTAGTTACACTAAAGTAGTCTGAACACGGGGCTACCGAAAGAAGAGTGAAAAGATATATGAAAGGAATTTGAACTACCAACGAGTAGCTTGCGAGTCTCTGCTCATGTACTTGAACGGTAATCTGCTCACGGCGCTATTAATTGGTAACTAGTTTTCAAGGCATTTGAGCTAGTGGCTTAGTGACTGGAATCTCTCATGCTTGTCGTAGTCATGTCTTCTTGAAAACATCTTATTTTGATGGCAAGATGTTTTGTGTTAACTTTCTGAAGTTTAATGCCAGTATAAACAGTGTGCAAAATACACATAAATACATAGTGTTATTACAAGTGATATAATTTTAGAGGAGACAACTCGCATGCACACACACGTGCTCACTCGCAGAGCTAACACACTGACCTACATACGCATTCACGTTGTTGGTGTGATTTAAGTTTCTCAAATGACACAGAATTGTTGTAAACACTTCAATTTTGCAATTAGTANATACATAGTGTTATTACAAGTGATATAATTTTAGAGGAGACAACTCGCATGCACACACACGTGCTCACTCGCAGAGCTAACACACTGACCTACATACGCATTCANGAGAATTTTGCATGTGGAATAAATTTGAGATGCACATGTAATTAAATATGATGAACACTGAAAAAAATGTGAGTTTTAAATGATGTAGTTACGGCAGTAATGATAATGTACAGTGAAGTTTGGCCATGTCTCTGTGTGTTCTTACTGAGACACCATAAACTTACACACTTGAATAATCACTAGTGCATTTTTTTTATGAACACTTTGTGCTGTGAACAGACGTAAAAATCCAGTAAGAATTGCAGACGTAAAGTTAGCACTGAATGAAACACCTCACAACAGCGTGGAATTGTACATAAGTATAGTGTTTTGAAGACAGTGTTACAATGCAGAGTGCCAGCAGAATTTTTTCCTCTTGTACCTGTATCTCTTGAAAGGACTTCAGACCTATTTCTGCGGATGTTTCCTCAACTACNGCAGAATTTTTTCCTCTTGTACCTGTATCTCTTGAAAGGACTTCAGACCTATTTCTGCGGATGTTTCCTCAACTACGCATGTTGTAGTTTTGACGATATGATGTGTAAAAGTTATTTTACAGGTAGTTCTGGCCGAGCACGCCATTGCAGAAATTACAACAGACTTATTCAACAAGGAGAACCAGGAAGCACGTGGAGAGCAAAGGATCAATGTGCTCACGCATAAAAGTGACTAATGGAGGACATCAGTCAACGGAAAACTTAAACGAATGCGCTGTGCCCATTACCCATGAGGCATACAAAAACTCTTACTAATTTATTTAATGTATATTNAAAACTTAAACGAATGCGCTGTGCCCATTACCCATGAGGCATACAAAAACTCTTACTAATTTATTTAATGTATATTGAAATCCTCAGGGTTTCAACAGTGTTTATTTATGTTTTCTTTCTGTAAAAGGGTATGGTCGTATGGCGTATTCTTCCGGTGAAAGACTGTCAGTCACTCACGCAACTTAACGTATACGAAACAAACCAAGTGCCATTTACAAAATCCTGTATCAGCTGATGCACGGACAAACAAAAGTTAAAATTACGTTGGCTATTCTGAGTGCACTGCCGATGAATATCAGAAAAGCAGAAAATACGCGGATAAGAAAGAGTTCTTAGATTTCAAAGTCACAAAACAATGGTTGTTAGTGTTAAANATACGCGGATAAGAAAGAGTTCTTAGATTTCAAAGTCACAAAACAATGGTTGTTAGTGTTAAAAACTAAACTTTGTAATAATGTAGTTATGTATAGGTGTTCAAAATGAAATGTACAATAGAACGATACGACGTGGAAAAGTTTTCTGAAGTTGTGCTAACTTCAGAAAGCTTTTTCACATCGTATCATCCCTCTCCAACCTCGCTTTCAACACGTCCTTGATATTAATTCCAAAAGCATACAAAAAATATTGCATAATATTGTTGAATTATTTTTTCTAATAATTTGACGAAACGACACAAATTTAAAATATATTTCCAGCCCGCAATATAAGAACTATCAACTTTAAAAAAGACTATCTGTTTACCAAAAAAAGGGTTGCTCAAACTTCGCCGTGACGTGCTGTGCGCGCCATCTGTCGGATATTTTGCGAGGTATTATCAGCCAGAAATGAACCACTTTCCTGCGCGATATATAACGAATTTACAAACAGGTGCCAGTAGTTATATTTTTCCACGAGCTCTGCATAATTTTTAAAGTAACATATATTTCATGTACAACGATTTGGAGCACAAGTAATTTATATTCGGCCTGTAATCGTTCGTCTACGTAAATTATACGCCGTATTGTTCTCTCGAAACCCATCTCCTTGTTTCCGTAGAAAGTGAGACAGGCGTGAATAGTTTTTAACCAATTCTAACATTATTCCACGTCACATATTTCCAACTTGAATATATTAGCTATAACGTTCAAAGTGTGATAATAGATACAACAGACCGTCTGCAAATGTTAACCCAAATTGACTATCTCGGACAGATTAAAAAAGAGTTAGCAAATATTTAATTATTTGCAACATTTTATATTTTTACTTTTATAACCTACTTATTTTTTTAGACTGATGTCAGTCTTAAAATATCTTAAAATTTGTTTAGCATTACAGTACAATGAGAAGTGGATTAGCTGACAGAGTGTTGATAAAAAATACAGCCCCGACTTAACGGACCAGCGGATGGCGGAAGGATACGTAGTCAGATGTAAACAGTGGCGCTACTTTCGCCAAGCTGTCAAAAAGTGGCCTTCTTATATGGTACAGAATATAACTATGTTTGTATGTGTTATTTCCTGATTAAAAGAGACTGAATATGGTTTGTGATTTTGCTAGCTGATAAGCGATAGAGATGTTTCATTTTTATTAACTAAATCAGATTTCGTTAACTGAGAAAATNGTGATTTTGCTAGCTGATAAGCGATAGAGATGTTTCATTTTTATTAACTAAATCAGATTTCGTTAACTGAGAAAATAAAGGGCATCCACAGCAGTTTGGCTATTGCAGAGTATTTGTTTGTTTAATNAATCAGATTTCGTTAACTGAGAAAATAAAGGGCATCCACAGCAGTTTGGCTATTGCAGAGTATTTGTTTGTTTAATCTGGATAAAGAACCATAGGAGGACTGAGAGACGTTAAGTACAGGGTATTGTAATTTTCTGAATTTTGGCCCTATCTTTTATTATTTTGTAGTTTGCTGTAATATGGAAGACAATGCAATCAAATTTCAGTACTGGACAAACTTTGTTTACAAATTAATGTAATTTGCAACATATTATTTTGACTTGAAAACANGTGATTTTGCTAGCTGATAAGCGATAGAGATGTTTCATTTTTATTAACTAAATCAGATTTCGTTAACTGAGAAAATGAAGGGCATCCACAGCAGTTTGGCTATTGCAGATTATTTGTTTGTTTAATCTGGATAAAGGACCATAGGAGGACTGAGAGACGTTAAGTACAGGGTATTGTAATTTTCAGAATTTTGGCCCTATCTTTTATTATTTTGTAGTTTGCTGTAATATGGAAGACAATGCCATCAAATTTCAGTACTGNAGAATTTTGGCCCTATCTTTTATTATTTTGTAGTTTGCTGTAATATGGAAGACAATGCCATCAAATTTCAGTACTGGACAAACTTTGTTTACAAATTAATGTAATTTGCAACATATTATTTTGACTTGAAAACANCATCAAATTTCAGTACTGGACAAACTTTGTTTACAAATTAATGTAATTTGCAACATATTATTTTGACTTGAAAACATTAACTTAATGTTTTGAAATATATTAGAATTTATTTTTATTGCGTTTCACTAATAATTTGAATTTTAAAATATGTTTTGAATGTTTTAAACATTATTTGAATGTATGTTAAAATATTATTTAATATATTTTAGAACCATTCCTTACATTGGTTGGATTGGATTTTCAAACCCTACACAATTGACATATCTATTATTGCTACTACTGTTTTTTTTTTTACAGAACTCAAAATGAGTATATAATGTAATATAATTTTAATTAATATAAAGGAATATAATGTAANCAGAACTCAAAATGAGTATATAATGTAATATAATTTTAATTAATATAAAGGAATATAATGTAATATAATTTTTTGGAATTTATATTTGAAATTTGACATCTAATTCTAGATATGTATGGAACAGGGTCAGCCGTCATCCTGAGAATCAAATGAACTACTGACAGAGATTAGCAATCTGAATTTACCTAGTAATGTGTGCATTTAGTGTGTTTAATGTAAATTACACTTAATTCGTGTATTTTATTACTTGNTCTGAATTTACCTAGTAATGTGTGCATTTAGTGTGTTTAATGTAAATTACACTTAATTCGTGTATTTTATTACTTGGATGGTAACTAACAAATTTTCAATCTAATTTTGCACACATATTAACCTTTATTTTGGAGTCTTGTCAAACACTTNTGGATGGTAACTAACAAATTTTCAATCTAATTTTGCACACATATTAACCTTTATTTTGGAGTCTTGTCAAACACTTTCATGCTTCATATTGACTGTATTAAATATAATATCCAAAATGTCCTCTTTTCTTCCAGTAGTTAAGAATCCTTGGTTGTGCATGCAGTGCAAAAGGGTCTATGTTTGCTACNTCTTCCAGTAGTTAAGAATCCTTGGTTGTGCATGCAGTGCAAAAGGGTCTATGTTTGCTACTGTTGAGGGCTACTGAGTATATGCTGTGCAGTGTCTTGTGTTGATTGTCTTTGAGGGTTTATTGTGTTTGTGTTCTNGGCTACTGAGTATATGCTGTGCAGTGTCTTGTGTTGATTGTCTTTGAGGGTTTATTGTGTTTGTGTTCTGTGCAATATTTTCCATTGTCTTACAATCCTACAGGGTAATTATGTATGATTATTTTTTATTTTAATGAGCACTGATTATTATATCTAAGTTCGTCTGAATAACCTATTAGAGCAGAAGTGAGGAATATGGAGTACTTGCACCTAAAAATTGTTATCCCATTTATTTGGCATTGGTGTCTTCGTAAACAAATTTTAGAGGGAAGTTAGTAATATCAGGACAATGTGCTCAATGCTTCTACACACAGCCTAATTTTCACCTCTCTCAAAGAAATCACAAAATTTTAAGTGAAACTTTAAGACAGTGCCCCGAGACAGTTTTATTTGTTATGTAAGAAACATAAAACAATTAAAAGTGCTAGCAAAANAAACTTTAAGACAGTGCCCCGAGACAGTTTTATTTGTTATGTAAGAAACATAAAACAATTAAAAGTGCTAGCAAAAACAGTTAATAATAGTGCGAAAACCAACTTACTAAAAGTGGGTATTACATATGGATTTGTTGCACCAAAGAGANAAAAACAGTTAATAATAGTGCGAAAACCAACTTACTAAAAGTGGGTATTACATATGGATTTGTTGCACCAAAGAGATTTTGAAATGTAATAGACTCCCAAAACATGAAACATTCTAACACCACTAACGCTTTGCTGATGAGTGTTGATGTAACTAAGTTTTTTTTGTAGTACTGCTTCTTGTTCATTGGAGATGGAGTGGAGTTTCAACAAAAACATCCAACGAGTCACGAGAACGAGCCGGCAGGTAACATGGCTAGACTAAAGAGACCATCGTCCTACTTTCGTCATCTGCTATCGCCCTTCNCGAGAACGAGCCGGCAGGTAACATGGCTAGACTAAAGAGACCATCGTCCTACTTTCGTCATCTGCTATCGCCCTTCACGAAAATTCAGCGCAAGGCATCTTGAGAGCGACCAATGTAACATCTGCATCATTTGAAAGCACAAGGCGCGCTAAATGCAAATTGTTCATGCTTGTTACTGTACTTTTGTTTCAGCAAACAATTAATAATTTTCATGATGTTTGAATGTAAATGATATTTTCTTTGCTACTTTCAAGCGTCTTGTCTTATGTCCCCCCCCCTCAATGATTGTCTTAGATAAATTTTCCACTGCAAAATTAGCTTGAACAACAACTCATTTATTTTTAGTTAACTTATACAACGTTTTTGGATGCTATGTCACAAATAAATTTTGATTTTTGTTATGATGTGAATGTAAGACGTAATTTGCACTTTATTTCAGTTCAACCCCAAAAGGAGGCATTTCTGTGGTAATACCATAATTTATGTTTGTTTATATCAGGTTGTTGACATTTGTAAGGTAAATATTTTGGCTAATTTCTATGTTTAAAANCCATAATTTATGTTTGTTTATATCAGGTTGTTGACATTTGTAAGGTAAATATTTTGGCTAATTTCTATGTTTAAAAACCACCTCACAGACATTGACAGTAATATGTGATTAATGTATCACACAACAGGCAGTTTATTTCTTTTCTCTTTATAGATCATTATTTTTAAATGATTCATAATTTTTNATTAATGTATCACACAACAGGCAGTTTATTTCTTTTCTCTTTATAGATCATTATTTTTAAATGATTCATAATTTTTTATGAATGGGGTGACCAAATAACATATTTTCAGAATCCACTAAATCTTAGGGATTTGAAGATTTGGTTGATTNTTTTTATGAATGGGGTGACCAAATAACATATTTTCAGAATCCACTAAATCTTGGGGATTTGAAGATTTGGTTGATTTTATTTAAGATTCATGCAAAGTTCACAGTAGCATATTCTTTGTAATACCACTCGTGTAGATACCGCCTAATCTTCACACAGAAAAAAAANTAGCATATTCTTTGTAATACCACTCGTGTGGATACCGCCTAATCTTCACACAGAAAAAAAACGAAAGAAAATTGTTAGCAATGCTGGCAGTGCAAAATCCGAGTTAGTTTCCTGCATGTTCGGCTTGTTATTGGTTGCTCCGTTCACCGAAATACTTTTAAAGATAGCAGAAAAATGCATATGCCATACTGGAAAAGTTAGAACTTGCTTGCTATATCACGGGAATTACAGTGAATGAGTACGTGTTTCAACACAAGAGTACCGCAATTTTTTTAAAGTAGTAGATTGAAAGACTAAAATTTAAATGTAAATAAGAGCCAAGGGATTTTGTTCAATTTTGGTGTCAAGAAATCTCGTACTGAAGGTGTTAGTGATGCAACAAATAGTGATCCGATTCCATCCACCTCAACTCAAGCCTACAGAGCAATCATCAGGAAAAGCAAAAGGAGGGGAAATCTACCCGTACACAAAAGAAAAAGTGTACATTTGCTCGTAAGTACATGGAAAACTATTTAAAATTTGGTTTCATTCAATGCCCTGACACTAAAGAGTTACCATGACCTCAGTGTGTAATTTGTGCTACTGTTCTGGGAAATAAAGCTATGAAGACTTTGCAACTTACCCGACATCTCAACACGAAACATCCCGCTCTAGCAAACAATCCCATTGATTTCTTTATGTGCAAAAGGAAAGCACTTCAAAAAGAAAAGAAAATTATTTCCCATGCTTTAACCACTGATAATTCACTTTTAATGGCATTGNCAAAAAGAAAAGAAAATTATTTCCCATGCTTTAACCACTGATAATTCACTTTTAATGGCATTGTATTGAATATCATTACAAATAGCTTATTGTAAAAAGCCATATTCCATTGGTGAAAAACTCATCAAGCCTTCTTTAATTATTGCTTGTAATGAAGTATTATGCCTATCTGCGGCAAGTAAGATGAAAGACATCCCATTGTCCAATGATAAGAGTTGAAAGGTAGATATCTGACATGNAAGAAAAGAAAATTATTTCCCATGCTTTAACCACTGATAATTCACTTTTAATGGCATTGCATTGAATATCATTACAAATAGCTTATTGTAAAAAGTCATATTCCATTGGTGAAAAACTCATCAAGCCTTCTTTAATTATTGCTTGTAATGAAGTATTAGGCCTATCTGCGGCAAGTANTTCTTGTAATGAAGTATTAGGCCTGTCTGCGGCAAGTAAAATGAAAGACATCCCATTGTCCAATGATAAGAGTTGAAAGGTGGATATCTGACATGGAAAAAGAGACAGAAACACAACTCATTGAAAAAATTAAAGATTCTAAATTGTTTGCATTACAAATATTCAAAACAACAGCATTTTAGTAACGTATGTACGATATATTGACCATGATGAAAGTGACATGAAGGAAGATATTTTCAGTGTTTCTGAATTACCTACGCACACCACCAGTAGTGATACTTTCAAATTTGTAAATGGTTTCATTGAAGAGAAAGGTCTGGAATGGAAAAATTGTGTTGGAGTTTGTACTGACGAAGCTGCCTGTCTTACAGGTAGAAATTCAGGTTTAGTTACTAAAGGTAAAACTATGGTAGGCAAANTTGTACTGACGAAGCTGCCTGTCTTACAGGTAGAAATTCAGGTTTAGTTACTAAAGGTAAAACTATGGTAGGCAAAATTTGGCTTCTAAAAAAATGGCATTTAAGTTTAATAGAGTTGTGTCTCAAACTGTTAAAATTATTCACTATATAAAAAACAGTGCCTTGAATACAATATTGTTAAAAGCATTGTGCGAAGAAATGGATTCTGATCATCAACATCTTCTTTTCCATTCGGAAGTTTGTTGGCTGTCCTGCTGTAAAGTTNGCGAAGAAATGGATTCTGATCATCAACATCTTCTTTTCCATTCGGAAGTTTGTTGGCTGTCCTGCTGTAAAGTTGTCAAGAGGTTATATAAGCTCAGCATAGAAGTAGAGCAGTTTCTAATTGATAAGAAAAGTGACTTGTCCCCGTTTTTCCAGGATAAAGAACAGATAGCCAAGCTGGTGTCTCTCGGCAACATANTGATAAGAAAAGTGACTTGTCCCCGTTTTTCCAGGATAAAGAACAGATAGCCAAGCTGGTGTCTCTCGGCAACATATTTTCTTACATAAACGAGTTGAATTTAATGTTACAAGGTTTAGACACAACAATATTTAATGTTTGGAACAATGTCGAATCATTCAAAAAGAAACTCAAACTCTGGCTTTATATGACTTCGGAAGGAAACATTGAAATTTGTCAGTCGTATTCAGATTACATTGGGGAAGACGACGATTTTTTCTGCACAGAATTAGGTTTCAGATGATATTGTTGCTCACTTGAAGTGATGGTGGACTACTACTACAATAAAATTTTATAATAGGCGAAGACGAGGATCCCAAAAGAAAAATACGTTGATTGTAAATCCTTTTGTTGAACACATGAAGAACACCTTCAACTTATTGAAGTATCATCAGACAAAGAACTAGCAAGTTCTTTTAATACTATGAATATTTCGAAATTCTGGATAAAAATGAATATCCAAATTTACATGAAATAGCAATTAGATTTATCTTTGTTTTCCCCTGACACAAATATCTTTGTGAAACTGCATTTTCTGTCATGACTGTACTTAAAACCAAACAGAGGGAATGCCTGCAACTTTATGACTGCCTCCGTTTGGCTATCACTTCAATTCGTCAGAATCAATAGGCTGGTGGACAGGAAGCAGCAACAAAAGTCTCACCAGTGACAATCTTAGGTAAAAACTACAAAAACTGAAATGGCTAGAAAATAATCTAAATTACTTTTGCAATAATTTCAAATTTGTTATAAAATTCACAGTTTTCAAAAGTGGTTATTAATAAGTGTTAAAACTCGTATTTATAATCAAAATATCCATTAATTTTTATATTAAAAAATTTAAATTACATACTTAGCATTTATAGATACGTACTTGGCATGTGTAGGCATATATAACTCCAAGTGTTTCACCAACAAGTTTACATCATCTTCATACTTCCCCTGCTNTACTTGGCATGTGTAGGCATATATAACTCCAAGTGTTTCACCAACAAGTTTACATCATCTTCATACTTCCCCTGCTCATCTGACTTCTATGGTGAGTTCCAGTGCCTATATTTTTCTCACTATGGTTTATTTCTCAAACCAACATCACTAAATTAAACTTAATACTACAATAATGAATCATAAGCCAAAGTTATTTGGTTATTAGAATTGGGTAGGTAAATAAAAATTATCATAATTTAATTTAATTATGNAGTTATTTGGTTATTAGAATTGGGTAGGTAAATAAAAATTATCATAATTTAATTTAATTATGTTGGTCTGATACTTTAATATACTATTAATGTCACTGTTATGTAATAAACGAACTTAAAAAAAAAAGGATGTTATGTAAAAGTAAATTTGACGGTGTTGGGCCATTGTCATATAACAAACAAATTTACAGAGCAGCGGTCTCCTAAAGGTTNGTAAAAGTAAATTTGACGGTGTTGGGCCATTGTCATATAACAAACAAATTTACAGAGCAGCGGTCTCCTAAAGGTTGAGAAACACTGATCTAGGGAACCTATCTTCATTAACGTGAATGTNTTACAGAGCAGCGGTCTCCTAAAGGTTGAGAAACACTGATCTAGGGAACCTATCTTCATTAACGTGAATGTTGTTTGGAAAACCTTGCTTTTATAATTTTTTCCCCTTCGTTTTTTTTAATGAAAACTTGAATATACTAAATTAGAATTTGACTTCCTAGACTTTTTAAATTATGTATGTATTGAAGATTGATGTGTTTCATTTTATAGAACTACTAGCTGACCCGGCAAACGTTGTTTTGCCATAAAAAGTATTTCTAGTTTTTATAGTATTAGAAAAAAATAACTATAACTTATTGTAAGTGTGTGAGGATGTGGTATATAAGTGGAAGAGGCATGGAGCTCTGTGGACGATGACGGAATATAAAATTAGATAATTTAATAAATATTAATAAAATGGAAATACAAACAATTACAGCTTTGCGATCAATAATAAAGTTAATTAAGAAGTACACTTAATTATTGAAAATATAATTGTAAACACGTCACTACTACGATCTGAGCACAAATGAATAAGAGAAAGGTTATTGTGTGAGAGAAAGTGGAGACCGGCTACTCCGTGCTGTGTCACTGGGAGACACCTGGTGGGAATAAATTGTAACCTAGATCGATAAATGATCGATGATAATTGATCAGTTATCGACCTAGGGTAAAATTTATTAAATTACTAATATCGCTATAAAAAATAAGGGTTGGTGGTAGAAGGGTGAAAATTTAGGAGGGTATGTATGTTTTGATGCCACATCATAAAAAAATAAAAAAATTAAATTTAGTTCAAACAATAAAAAAAAATTGTTTGGGGGTGGCCACCCTTATTACTTAGGGGTGTAAAAAAAAGATATAAATCTATTCTCAGACCTACCGAGTACACATAAAAAATTTCATAAAAATCGGTCCAGCCGTTTCGGAGGAGTTCCGTGACTAACACTGTGACGAGAGAATTTTATATATTAGATGGTCATGTATTTTTTGGCGGATTACAGGTTGTTGTGCAAGAAAGTGCCGGCTTGTATTTTGTTTTTCTACTGATTTAACTTTGGCTTAAATAAACTAAACGCGGACTTGTCCAAGTTTGGGTATGTATTGTGTATATTACAATTAGGCCGCATAATTCCACATGCCAAATTGCAACAGTGATGTCAGACGGGTGGGGAACATTTTGTTTTGGACAAGCATGAAACCACATTACATGCGTTGCAAAAATATCACGTGGAAAATCATACATACTCGTATACTCGTATAATTCAGTAATTTAAGACAAAGATTCGAGGGTGGATGTGGATTTGAGGAAAATATGGATTCACCCCATCCCTAATAATTGTTCAATAATTTATTGTGTTTTTCTTATTTTTCTAATTTCTGAATTGGACTTACATTATTAGCACATATATGTCCGTAATAAACGTATTTTATTCCTATTTGCAGCTTTGTAACTTAAGTATGCTAAGGCTAGGAGAATGATTAATTTGTGACTTTTTCTGTGTTACATGACATGCCTCAAGAAGTTAGCACTTCTGAAATGTACTTCCTACTTAATTTGAGAACCTTTGTAGTCCCCGAAAGGACTCTCTCAGCATAACTCCAAATTAATAAAATATTTTCTCTACGTTATTTTGAAAGACTGAAGTTTTCATTTTNCATAACTCCAAATTAATAAAATATTTTCTCTACGTTATTTTGAAAGACTGAAGTTTTCATTTTTGGCAAGATAATTATCTCTTCTTTGGAAATTTCTTTTGAACAGACTAGAGGTCTTGATTGACAATTGTTAGCTCTTAAACTTGCTAGCTGAGTAAAAGAAAAATTTTTGAAAAAATTCTCTACCAGTTTGTAATATATTAATTTTTTTCAAGTTTAGAAATGCTCTCACGCAGTGCATTTCGTATTAATTTTGTTCCCTTGTGAGAGTTAAAGCAAAATTGAGTAACCTATCACAGATTGATTTATGTCACAAACACAGTACCCATAAAAATAATTTTATATATCAAATAATAAGGCTACAANTATCACAGATTGATTTATGTCACAAACACAGTACCCATAAAAATAATTTTATATATCAAATAATAAGGCTACAATCATTGAAATTGATTTATGTGCTTGTCTAATGAAGTTGACACCTGCCAAAGCTGAGGTTTGGACGTAGGTGTTGTAATNATTGAAATTGATTTATGTGCTTGTCTAATGAAGTTGACACCTGCCAAAGCTGAGGTTTGGACGTAGGTGTTGTAATATGTTCTGTGGCGTGAGGCGCCAGCACTTAACACTAGTCCTCAGTGATCGGGCATAGGATGCTTCGACACTGTTGTTTAAAGGCCCAATTAGTTAATGAATTAATACAGGATAATTCATAGTTCACAAAGTTGATTTTATTGTTGCATGAACAAGTGAATTGATACATGAACCCTTGAGACAACTCCCACCCTTTCCTACGTAGGCTCCGTACAATTCGCGTCGTAAAAGGGGGGGGGGGGGATCTTCGTCGCACTCGCTGGGTGATTCTAAAAGGTCCTTCACACTCGCTGGATAACTACTCAAGGTCCTTCATGCTCGCTGGATGACTGTAATTATCTGGCTTGCTGTGCTGGTAGTTGTTCCTGTAGTTGAGGTCTGGTGAGCTGGAACTGCTCTCGCCTTCCTGGTCGGCGCCTTGGCGTCTGGTCTCGAAGTCCCTCCTTCTCGGGTCGGCGCAGGACTCTGCGTCGATGACGGCTGACTGCCGTGGTCGTCTCTCTCGGAATCACTCCGCACCCTCGGAATCTCGTCGGCCGACTGCCTGGGTTTTCTTGGACGTTTCCCGCCGTACGCCCCGTTTGACGGCCCCCGACTGAGGTCGGCGTCTCGGTACATTTGGCACACTTGTTTTCTCCCTGCGGTATGGTCCTGGTACAGGCCCTCTGTGATTGGTCAGTTGCACGCGGCTGGCTTCTTCTTGAGCGGACGCCCTCCGTTAGGGCTCGTCCCTCGCTCCCGTTCTCGATGTA
>NQII01009707.1:7724-20467 GCA_002778355.1 Clitarchus hookeri | reverse complement strand
GACTGACGTGTCTCACTGCTCCCGACGGACTGACCGCGTTTCCTCGGACTCCTCCGGTTTTGTAGGCCCTCATTGCCATATTAAACTGGTTCCGCCTCCGCAGGTGGCCACTGACTGCCGTGTCTCCCCTGGGTAATCAACCGCGGGCGTGGTTGTCTAGCGCTCCGCAATTGGGTCCAGCGTCTCCTGCTTTGTTCTGGTTTACAAGTTTCCATACTCCATTCTGTCCATGCGGAAATAATTGAAGGGGCCTCTCGGTTTTGTGTTCGTGTAGTTCCCCTGCCTTGCTGCTATTATTTCTGCACGCTCGTCCAAAATCTCTCGGGGTTCTTATTGTGGTCAAAAGCCCGGGGCGAATGTAGCCACTGGCGTGGTTGTAAATCCGTCTCGCTGTTCCTGCCTGCTCGCGGAGTCCGGCGTTTTCTCCCGTTATTCTGACTGGAGGTTTGTTGTTTGGTTCGGCGTTGTGGGAATACTTTGTGGTCCCTCTGGCGGCTGCGCTCGTCTTCCTCTCGCTGTCGTCTGATCCGTGACGCTATTCACCAGCATGTCCGCCTTCCCATGCAGATGTTCGCTTCGTCCTGGCGCTGTTCCCTTCGTCACGGCTGCCAGGCCCTAAATTCTGATTGACGCTGTCCGCTTGTTCGCTTTGCTAGAGCTTGAGTACGGACGAATAAAATATAGGGACGCCGCAGGCGTCAAAGTGTTTGAAAACCTGTCTATGATTCCTAGTGCAATGTTTAATCCTGTAGGTAAATGTTATTGCTATTGCTTGTGATATGTTTCTTTGTCTGACAGGAACACTTGAATAAAGGTAAATTATTTTCTATTTATCTGCTTCCATATAATTTATTTTGTGAATTTTAAATTTTTCTTTGATATTTACGGCATTTGTTTCTGTTCTGGGACACACGATCCTCTGTTTTACATTAAAAGGGCAAAGTCTGCCACCACATACCAGTTACACCAATTACTCATAACATGTAACAAGCCACACACACACATACACACCAAGACGGGGCGTCTCATTTTCGTCAAACTCTCCGCCTGCCAGCTACGTACAGCCCGCCTAGCAACACGTCTAAAATGTTTGCTATCCATGCCCGTACTTTTCGCAATTTCTTACGAAATTATATGCAACTACATGAAGAAGATGTCCTACTAGTTGNACTATCCATGCCCGTACTTTTCGCAATTTCTTACGAAATTATATGCAACTACATGAAGAAGATGTCCTACTAGTTGATGCAGAAGCACCACGTCGTTTTCCTCTGCTGCCTTGTGCAAGGCAGCTATGGTGGCCGGTCAAGTTGGGGCAGCGCCGACGGTGAAGACGCCGCGGGTGGTCGTCACGTCATGCACCGAGCTATATTGCTGGCGCGGTGAAGTCTCCAAGCCCGCTGCTTACGAGTGCTAGTGTCTTCGTGACGTGTTGGGAGCATTGGCATACGGGAGCCCCGCAGCGCGGCATGTGGCAATATTTACAAGAAAAAGAGACTATTTTCGTATATTTCAGCCCTCTGAATAGCTAAATTAAAAATGTAACGTTTTAAGCCCCTGACTGAGGAGGGGAGTTATGTTATTGGTGCTATATAAGCCAGTGTAAGCTGCAGGCTCATTGAGAAGCAGCTCCTGGACTTCATGTTGAGATAAGTATTATCAGACCTTCCGGTCATGNTTGGCATACGGGAG
Source organism: Clitarchus hookeri (assembly GCA_002778355.1). NCBI lineage: Eukaryota > Metazoa > Arthropoda > Insecta > Phasmatodea > Phasmatidae > Clitarchus > Clitarchus hookeri. The sequence continues at coordinate 18,775 of NQII01009707.1, read as the reverse complement.
CCCCGCAGCGCGGCATGTGGCGATATTTACAAGAAAAAGAGACTATTTTCGTATATTTCAGCCCTCTGAATAGCTAAATTAAAAATGTAACATTTTTAGCCCCTGACTGAGGAGGGGAGTTATGTTATTGGTGCTATATAAGCCAGCGTAAGCTGCAGGCTCATTGAGAAGCAGCTCCTGGACTTCATGTTGAGATAAGTATTATCAGACCTTCCGGTCATGNCGTAAGCTGCAGGCTCATTGAGAAGCAGCTCCTGGACTTCATGTTGAGATAAGTATTATCAGACCTTCCGGTCATGGAATTAAAAGGGAACATTTGGGAGTACCTCAGTAGTTTGAAAATAATGTTTGTAGNTCCGGTCATGGAATTAAAAGGGAACATTTGGGAGTACCTCAGTAGTTTGAAAATAATGTTTGTAGAATTTTTCCCTGGATAGAGTTTGTTCTTTTTATGGATACATTTCATTGTAAATAGCTGTATGTGTGTTTGAAAATATTCAGTACAAGAAAAAGTATTTTTCTATAGAAATTGTAGACACTATAATAATATTCAGGAGTGACCTTCANAAAATATTCAGTACAAGAAAAAGTATTTTTCTATAGAAATTGTAGACACTATAATAATATTCAGGAGTGACCTTCACTGTTTTTTTATACTTGTTATATAAACCTTCTTGTATGGCATGGCACCCAGTTGTTTCTTATATGAAAAATATATTTTCTTAACAAAATAACTTGTGTTCATTTTAAGACAATCAACAAATACATATACACCACTGAAAAGAAAATGCTGTCTTTAAGAGATGTTTTGAAAAGTCTAGTTTTGTTCCTTTGTGTGGCCCTGGTNTTTCTTAACAAAATAACTTGTGTTCATTTTAAGACAATCAACAAATACATATACACCACTGAAAAGAAAATGCTGTATTTAAGAGATGTTTTGAAAAGTCTAGTTTTGTTCCTTTGTGTGGCCCTGGTAAGCGCTAAAGGACGTAGCAACACAACCGCACTATAATACAGGATCATTGCGACAAACTTCTAGGGGGTATTGGTAATGTAATGAGGAACCTTTGTCAGAGAACTGATGTCCGGAGACGCCCCATTTGGATGCTAGGCATCTTTGTACAACATGTTATAATGCCTAGCAGGTTGGCAGTTAGCATTGCACACAAGCACCAGCTACCTACCTCCCAGGAAACAGTGGTATATGCCACAAGTGATTTTAACTGCGTTGCATGCTGCCTGTATTTGTTCTACAAGAACGTCGTGGTTCTCCACACACAGGTGTAGAGTACACACNTCCCAGGAAACAGTGGTATAAGCCACAAGTGATTTAAACTGCGTTGCATGCTGCCTGTATTTGTTCTACAAGAACGTCGTGGTTCTCCACACACAGGTGTAGAGTACACACNTAATGCCTAGCAGGTTGGCAGTTAGCATTGCACACAAGCACCAGCTACCTACCTCCCAGGAAACAGTGGTATAAGCGTTGCATGCTGCCTGTATTTGTTCTACAAGAACGTCGTGGTTCTCCACACACAGGTGTAGAGTACACACAACTCTTGATGTGGCCCCACAGGAGGCAACTGACTGGAGTGAGGTCCGGTGACCATGGTGGCCATGGCAGAGGACCACCTCTTCCAATCCACTTAACACCAAACATGTAGTGAGATGTTGGCGAACGTGATGGTTTAAATGTGGCGGGGCGCCATCATGTTGAAATCACATATTGACTCATATGTTCANTGATGGTTTAAATGTGGCGGGGCGCCATCATGTTGAAATCACATATTGACTCATATGTTCAGCTGCACATCTTCTAGCAGTTGGGGTAGCTCGTTTGATAGAATGTTGTGATACAACTTGCCGTACAAATGGGCTGTAAGAGTATTGTTAACCCATTTAGCTACATTTTTAACGATTTCACAGTAACACTTTATTGGCGCATGAATAAAGTAAAAAGGCAAATGGAAATGCTAATTTTACATACGAGGGAAGGATACAATTTGGGCAGAGAAGTATATCTTCGGTAGGGCTTTCAAACATGTTCAACTAACCGTGAACAGCCTTTAAGATAATATTTTAAGTAGACTATGAGCATTACGATTTGTGTTATAGGATATATGTTACGTTGTAATTTAGCCACATCACATTTGTCGCATTTCAAAATAATTCGTACATTATCTAACAAACAAACGACAATCTAGAAAAATAATGAAATCTTTGATTTTAAAATCAGTGTCTCGTTTATTTTCTTTCGTGTTACTGAACATGATATTTCATTGCCACATTTATAACACCTGACACAATATTAAAACTCTGAGGAGCATACATATAGTCATAAACAGAGAGGAATACACACACTGCGTTTATTACTTGCATGGCAATATTTATTTTTAAATATAGTTAAAGGATAAATAATGGCTGAAAGGAAAAAGTAACTAGGGCCTCAAAAGTGCTCACTTTACCGTGAACAGACTATACACAGTTGTTGAACACACTACAACATCCCGTTTCACCCCACATCATGTCCATGTGACTGGCATCGTCCGGAATACGGATTCAGTGTCTCATGCGTTGGCTGTCAAAAAAAGGGGAAATCCTAAGAATGTAAAAACCTCAAAGGTTACGTCTGGCCATAAGGAAACACTGCGATGGGCCTTCCCAAGGCGGCGATATGCATTTCCGGGTANGCCTCAAAGGTTACGTCTGGCCATAAGGAAACACTGCGATGGGCCTTCCCAAGGCGGCGATATGCATTTCCGGGTAACCGAATTTCTCGCAAATTACCTCTGATATTATTACCCGCGATGAAAGGCAATGGATTAAGCTATGGACACCACTTTGCACTTTTTGCTTTTCTCTTAAGGAAATTGCGCAGNAGGCAATGGATTAAGCTATGGACACCACTTTGCACTTTTTGCTTTTCTCTTAAGGAAATTGCGCAGGAATGCCCAATATTGCAAGGCTTTTTTAAAACCATTTTCACTATTTTTATTTTTCACTATATTTAATAAGATAAAAGTAAAAAAAGTGGCGGCTGTAGATAACTGTTTCTTTTTTCCTTTCCTAGAAAAAATCGTATTACGAGACCATTTGTTTCCCGAGATACGCGTATACAAGCAAACGTTGATTTTACAGACAATATTTTGCTAGGGAATCCCTGTAATACCAGAGCAGAAGAGACTGCTGCGTTTGGAGTAATGCCGCAACTGGGAGTCAAGGAGTGATGTGTGGCGACGCATCGCGTGTTCAATGATGAATCTTGGTTCTGCATTACCACGGATGACCGTCGTTTGAGAGTTTGACGACGCGGGGGGAGAGGACATCCTGCCAATGTCGCGGGCAGACACATCTGCATTATTTCTGGCGCAGTGGTGTCGAGAACCATAGAACATTACTGCAAGTAACCTCTGGTAGTGAATAAGGGAAACCTGACGACATACTGCGCCATCATGCGTTACCCCTCAGGAGACAGCACCCTGGTACAATCTTCCAACAAGATAACTCGTCTGCACGTGAGACATGTATCTGTGAGATGCCTGCCTGGGTCGTTCTGAGGTAATCTCGTGTCCAGCAAGATTCCCCGTTCTGTCCCAGATAGAACATGGCGCCAATATGCGTGCTATCGAGGACCAGTTACAACAGCTGTAGATCGACTTTCCTGAGAACGTGCTGCATCTTACTGACATGGGACCAGCAGTATAGCCGTAGGGATAACTCTGTTATTCTAGTGATCCGATATTACAATCATTGCAATAATGTCACTTAACTTTTCAACACATGCTGGTTCACTTAATTTACACCAGCCCTTCTTAGTGTTATTTATCTTGATTCGTTTGTGAGAAAATTTGCAGACATTAGGAATTGCATCACAAAATAACTAAAGAGATATTAAGCACACGCTACACATGGAACAATATGTTTAAGTAAATATAACTTGATTACTAAGGTAGAGCCGCTCTTCCTACTTTGGACATGATCTAGTAATTAAAGCTAGAAATATGTTCAGTAATGATTAGATATAGGAAGGAAGGTAGTATGCAGGAATGGAATTATAACTGTGTGAAATACTCTAAATAAAGTGCACGAGTTTGTTTTGCTAAACCCTACGTACTTTGATTACTTGCTGCATAGTTGCAGCGTCCATGACGAATATCATATGCGACTTTTGACATAACATAAGCAAATTTTGAACATATTTTTAAAATATGCATTGTTGATAAAATTTCTATATACAAATATTTTGAAGCGCAACTATTTAATAAGGTATGCAAGGCAACATTTTTAAAAGAGAATACCTACAATTATGTGAACCAGACAAACGAAGAATACAGAGTAAGTGGCATTTAAACACTCGCCTAAGGAGAAATTGAGCAAAATATAGTTCTTCCACCCACAGCTACCTCTGCTGTATTCACAAACGTACTTATGTTGAAATAACACACAGGAAGTGAAAATGTTTTACATCAGTGGCGTGTATATAAGCATAGTAAGTATAATCTACTCTAATGTGTGGCATTCAGTGTGTAGCTAAAGAAAATAGTATCCAATAAAAAAATTGGAAATACTTTTAGTGCTTCTCCAAAAAAATTATTATTGAATTTAAGTTAATCTTTAATTGTGAGTTTGAAGATACAATGGATTCTAATATATTTATATTTTTTGTTTACAGAAACTACGTTGTTGAAATGTATATGAAATAGCGTAGAGAATTTCACACCAAATGCCAAAGAGGATCATGTAAAAATTTATTTATGACAAATGTTCTATTTAAGGAATATAGTTATCCATAACAAACACATTTGTCACGGATGCAGGTACGGAACAAAACAGCGACACACACAGGCAAAGGTTCAAATGTCAAGAAGTTCTGTTGGTCTAAATATTAAGTTATACATACTAGTGTAAAGATCTCGGAAAATGTTAACACTAAATTAATCCGCTTCCATTTGACACCTCCTTCCCTTACTCACTCTAGCTGCATCGGGTTACTAGTCTGAGCAATCCATGATAACTTTTGCAAACCAACTCATTTATGTTACCACTGAACCAACGCTGGGGCATGTGGAAACGTCTTTTAGTAACACCCGAGACGAATGCCATGTTTTAATTCGTTTGGTTTTTGTTTCCTTTATTTGCGTTGTTTGTTTTGTAGGGTTTCAACCGAAACACCGCGATGTTCAACTGTTCAGCGTGCAATGTTGCTGTGGATTTCATTGCACAACATGACTTGCATAACATTTGCTAGATGTAAAACCACAATTTCGAAACTAAAAACCCACAAATTCTTTGATCTTCATAAAAAAAATGATTAGAACATTGTTTCATGTGTGAAATTAGCAGAACCAAACAATTAATGCGTTAAAACGTTACTAAAAAATAACAAAAAAATACTTATTTCATTAATTTTCCGGCAACTAATTTTACAAAACAGTTAATAGGAGTGTGTTAAGATTTTGGTAATTACAGCAAATTCTTCTGCATATGTACTGTATTTGAATTATTTTATCGGTAAAAGTAGCATTGCTGCTGCGATTTCGTAGTTTTATTTTGGCAGATTGTAAGCTTCGAAGGCGACGAAGCGGAAAATTCAAATGACAAAAATACGATACTGATTTTGCAAACAAAATCAGGCAAGTACTTTTTTTTTTTTTTATTTTTTTTTTTAAGTTTTGATTGGAATCGTTTTAGAGACTGCTTGTACCGTGTGCAGCGTTCCTGTACTATCTATTTACGTGAGAGTACAGGCAGACGAATGATGAAGCTCCACACGAGGGGAAGTTACTAACTGGTGTAATATTGTGTTACAGGTGTGGTGTTGTTGGCGGATCACTTACTAACATTTTAATTCGAAATGTGTTGTCATTCAGTTCAACATAAAATCTTATTGAGTGGTTTATTCATTATTGCGTGCCAGTATATGTTTATCATGATATGTACAAAGAGAATTTTTGAACTGTTCAAGCAGATAACGCAGAACAAGAAAGCTAGTAACGCCGCAGGGTCCAGTGTTTGTGGCTGAACACAACAAAAGTTATATATTCAAAGTTCTTATTCTGAGCTGTTCAGGTAGTTAAAAATCTGTAGGAGTGCGCGGACGAAAAGGCAAAATAAAAATAAAATACGCATTTTAAATATTGATAATGAAATACAAGTTAAAAGCTACAAGAAAAAATGTAAGTGGTAAATGGCCACCGCCAGGCAGGAAAAGGAAAAGAAAGGTACATAGGGGAAAAACGTACGAATGCGTAGCAGTTATACGGGGTGGTGACAATTTGAACAGTGAGCGAACCATGTGTTATCATGTATTTCCATGTATTTTCCTGCACACCTGCCGAGTGTATCTAACTAAAGCTAGTACGCAAACTGCTGTCGTGTTAGTAGGAATCTTGCGTGCAGCAGCTGGTGCACTTCACCATATGCCTTACAGAAGCTAGTACAAGACCACGCACAGCAACAGGTATCGTGTAATATCGTCTTAGGTTGGTGGTCGATCCGGCGTTTGAACTGCGTTGCAGCAAGCCTGAAATACGGGTTTTCTAAAATAAATTATTAACAGCTCGTCCAATATGTTTACCTACATGGGGGAAAAAACCTTTTTCAGACTTCAGACTGCTGTCTCTGAAATAAATACTGTCTAGGTACGAGCGAAACTACGATAGCAGCCTGTATTGAGCCGTGCTACAGACTTTCCATGAATAAAACGATATAGTCACTGCTGTAAGTCCCTTAGGCACACGCAGCACAACGAGAACACTGCACGCCGGTTCCCAGCCTTGCGCGTAGCAGCAATGGCGTACTTGATGCGCGTGGCAGTGTCGCCCTTATAGTTCCAGCGCTTCTGGGTCTCAAACGCGTATCTCCAGGTAGGCGGGCCCCTTAAAGGGCGTCCCTAGTAAACAATTGTAAACTCCTCAGTGTCACGACGTCTGGTTATAAAAGAGCATTAAAACGGGCCCTCGCAACGCTGTGCTACGCATTCCCTGGTGGGTAACAATAGGATATTATTACACGTGATGGAAGTCAACGGATTAAACTACATTTATCAATTCGTACATTTCACCCTCAGCTTATGGTAACTGCATAGGAAAGCCCTAAAAATGCTGTTTTTAGCCGTTTTCACTAATTTTTAAAAAAATGTATTTTAATAGGCTAAAAGTAAAAAGTGGCGGCTGTATGCAAGGTGTTTTTGAATAACATGAAATTCAAACCAAAGAATTTATGAACTAATATAAACAAAAAATTCTTACAGCAAAATGTTCGAAAAATGAATTTGGTATTTTAAAATTTAATTCAAAGTTAAGCAAAACAGAGACTGGAGTCCGCAACTACACGTACCTACGTGCACAACAAGTTGCATATCACGAAGGGAAACGAATTCATATTCGCTACGATGGAAACTTATATCATGTAGACCAGCGGTTCCCAAACTCTTTTGTTTCATAGACCACTTTCAAAATTTTGCTGGATCCGGTTGNTTATATCATGTAGACCAGCGGTTCCCAAACTCTTTTGTTTCATAGACCACTTTCAAAATTTTGCTGGATCCGGTTGACCCCCTGCTTTACTACCAATTTCATTTAGAGCTTCTTTTTTTCACTTCTAATCTAGATAGATACCTAACTTGCGTTTTGGCTAAGTTTCAAAGACGAATTAACAGTTTTCGAAAAAAAAGGTTACAATTGATTGCTTGATAGGGTTAATTATTTGATAATAAAATTTACTAAATAAATATTCAATTAAATTTTAATTGATTGTGCTGTGAGTGGATGTTAAAAAAGCAAAGTTGGCCAATCGAAAAAGTNTGACTAAACAAATATTCAATTAAATTTTAATTGATTGTGCTGTGAGTGGATGTTAAAAAAGCAAAGTTGGCCAATCAAAAAAGTGACTCCATCCAACTTTACTTGTTTGGAATCACAGCACAAGAACCAATCAATTCTCACAAATCTTATTTAGAAAACTTCCTATTCGGAGTGGTAAAAAGAAATATAGTATATTTTCTTGTGTTGTAGGTATTTATTCAAATATATAAATTATTACACTATTAATTATTATTGTTATAACAGTCATAATATAATTAAAATTAAACACTTATAACGTAATGTAACTTCTGCAATGGTAATTACAAAAAATAATATAATTTTAATGAGAGGGATGTACTTGATGGATTGACAGCAAATTATCAATATTTGGCTTGAGTTTAGTAAGGAATAACCGCAAATCTCCCCGTTCTGTGATATTCAATCTGCTCCTTTTTTTTGTTAATAAGTTTGTAACGGCACTAAAACTTTTTTCGACAAGATACGACGAGGGAAACGCTATCAGAAGCTTTTGCACAATTCCCCACAGTCCAGGATATTTTTCGGGTATTTCTGCCTGCAGCCAAAATTTTTGATACCCTCTTTTAAATGTCACTTTCAGCTCCTCATTAGTGCTAAGCTCGAGTAGCTCCTCTTTTAATATCACATTCTCCACTTCCGTTTCATCAAATGGATTTATGATCCATGGTGGTATTTCCATCGACAGAATATCTTCAAATCTGATTTTAAAGTCATCATGCAGGCCAATCAAATGTTGGACGTATGTCTGAATATCTTCATCAAGGCATTCTATCTGCGACAAGTTTGAAAACTGTGAAAATTCGCGCCGACCAATATTTTCCTTCATAAATTTCAATTTACCAAGAAAAGCTGAAATTACACTCTTAGTTTTTATTAAATTGAGGCTGTCCCCTTGTAACTGTAAGTTGACGTCATTAAATTTTTTGAACAAATCTGTCAAATACGCGATGTCTGCTTTAAAATTGATCAGGTTTTTTTTTTAAATCAGGATCTTTACTTTCCAGAAACTCTAAAACTGAGTCAAAAAGTAAATAAAATCTTGATAAACATGCACCTTTCGACAACCAGCGTACTTCGGTATGTAACAGCAATCGTTGGAAGTCTTCATCATTTTCATCGCACAATTGTACAAATAAGCGCGTATTCAATGCATTGCTTCTTATTTCGTTAACTGCATTAATCACAAATTGAAGCGATTGGTGCAATCTATCACTCAAATTTTTCGCTACTAGATGTTGTCGGTGGATAACACAGTGAATTGCAGTTACCTCTGGTATAATTCTTTTAAGATGGCTTATAAACCCACGATATCGCCCGACCATGGCAGGAGCTCCATCTGTTGCCACCGAAATAACGTTTGTGAATGGAATCGATTTTTCCTTAAAAAAATCACTCAGGATATTAAATATTGATTCACCTTTAGTGTCCGTCTTCAAAGTTTTCGCGAATAGTAGCTCTTCATGAGTTTCTTCGCCCGTAACAAATCGAACATATGTCAATAATAATGCTTCATTGCCAGGTAAAGTTGACTCGTCCAGTTGAATAGAAAAATTGTTATAACAGTCATAATATAATTAAAATTAAACACTTATAACGTAATGTAACTTCTGCAATGGTAATTACAAAAATTATATAATTTTAATGAGAGGGATGTACTTGATGGATTGACAGCAAATTATCAAATAAACCGAACTCAAAAGTAAGGAATAACCGCAAATCTCCCCGTTCTGTGGTATTCAATCTGCTCCTTTTTTTTTGTTAATAAGTTTGTAACGGCACTAAAACTTTTTTCGACAAGATACGACGAGGGAAACGCTATCAGAAGCTTTTGCACAATTCCCCACAGTCCAGGATATTTTTCGGGTATTTCTGCCTGCAGCCAAAATTGTTGATACCCTCTTTTAAATGTCACTTTCAGCTCCTCATTAGTGCTAAGCTCGAGTAGCTCCTCTTTTAATATCACATTCTCCACTTCCGTTTCATCAAATGGATTTATGATCCATGGTGGTATTTCCATCGACAGAATGTCTTCAAATCTGATTTTAAAATCATCATGCAGGGCAATCAAATGTTGGACGTATGTCTGAATATCTTCATCAAGGCATTCTATCTGCGACAAGTTTGAAAACTGTGAAAATTCGCGCCGACCAATATTTTCCTTCATAAATTTCAATTTACCAAGAAAAGCTGAAATTACACTCTTAGTTTTTATTAAATTGAGGCTGTCCCCTTGTAACTGTAAGTTGACGTCATTAAATTTTTTGAACAAATCTGTCAAATACGCGATGTCTGCTTTAAAATTGATCAGGTTTTTTTTTTAAATCAGGATCTTTACTTTCCAGAAACTCTAAAACTGAGTCAAAAAGTAAATAAAATCTTTATAAACATGCACCTTTCGACAACCAGCGTACTTCGGTATGTAACAGCAATCGTTGGAAGTCTTCATCATTTTCATCGCACAATTGTACAAATAAGCGCGTATTCAATGCATTGCTTCTTATTTCGTTAACTGCATTAATCACAAATTGAAGCGATTGGTGCAATCTACCACTCAAATTTTTCGCTACTAGATGTTGTCGGTGGATAACACAGTGAATTGCAGTTACCTACGGTATAATTCTTTTAATATGGCTTATAAACCCACAATATCGCCCGACCATGGCAGGAGCTCCATCTGTTGCCACCGAAATAACGTTTGTGAATGTAATCGATTTTTCCTTAAAAAAATCACTTAGGATTTTAAATATTGATTCACCTTTAGTGTCCGTCTTCAAAGTTTTCGCGAATAGTAGCTCTTCATGAGTTTCTTCGCCCATAACAAATCGAACATATGTCAATAATAATGCTTCATTGCCAGGTAAAGTTGACTCGTCCAGTTGAATAGAAAAATGAGTTTTTTGCAGATAATCACACAAGAAACTTTCAACATCAGAGCTCATTTCATCAATACGTCTTTGTACAGTGTTGTTACTCAAAGGAATTCTCTTGAGTATGTCAAATGAAGATTTGTGCAGAACAGTTTTTAAAACCTCTTGTACAGCAGGTAAAATTAACTGTTCTCCAATGGTGTGCGGTTTTCCAGATTTTGCTATAAGTAATGAGATATTGTAAGATGCCCGCAAGCCATCATCGTTGCTTTCAGACGTTGAAGCAAACATACTGTGCACGGTGGGTCTCTTTTCATATTTTTCCTTCAATGTTTGGAAA
>NQII01009706.1:31228-46582 GCA_002778355.1 Clitarchus hookeri | reverse complement strand
CACACAAAAATACACTTTGATGTATTCTGAACCAAACAGTTAGTTATTTACTTTTTTACGTGGTTCTTAATCCTTCTTCATCGCATCTTTTGTTAGTTTCGTATTCAGCATGAAAATAACATGTACACCATCCAACCAAAGTTATTAACTGATAATTCGCTGCTGCGCCAAACAAATTCTACATTAAAAACTCCCAAATAAAACAAGATGATTATGTTTATTTGTACTTTTTTACGCGAAGACTTACGTTGAAGCGTATAGTACATTAGTAGGCACATCCACAATCACAACACTGGTAAACTGGTATTTGATCAAAAAAATTAACGTTCTTTATCAGTGAAAACGTGCAATTTTCAAAGTCTGTGATATGCAATAAGTACGTTCCATAACTAATGTTTAGGCCTGAAAAAATTGTTATTCATACGTTATCGGACATATAATGTTCCAGCCTAACGCAACAAGGCTGTAAGTGGGACTACAAAACTGGTAACAAATCTCAAATCGAATGTCACCACTTGCGCTCTTGTTCGAAGTCGGACGTAATCACTGAACCTCCACGTGATTGAGCAGGCAGTATGCTTCCTACACCACGGTGGTTTACTGCTGACAAGGTTGTTCACGATAAAGCGAGCACTTTTAAAATCAATTCTTGAGAAGTGTCACTGCCTATTCCTGGGTGTTTTTCTAACGAGCACACGTAATGGCATGCGCCCAGTGAAGTTGGTTACGACGGAGGGAAAGTAGTTCCATGTCTTAAGGTCGAATTAAAAGCTTTTATTGAATATTTGTCACTACCAGAATGACTTATTTTTCTTTCTGATTTTTTTTTTTAGTGGAATAGAAAATTTGTAGATTATTTACTCTTATAATAGTTTTACAGTTGCATATTTCTGATGCATAAATAAAGTGATCAGGTCCACGGCTATGTGGATTTTACATATTGCGGAAGGATACACAATGTGCTTAAAAGTAAATCTTAAATAAGGCTTTTAAAAGAGCAAATTTTACCGCAAACAGCCAATATACGGTAAAAGCGTCTTTTATTCGCAAATACTTACAGTATAATTTTTTTTTCCCTCGCGCTGACTTGCACGGCTCTACCTCGGCGCGCGGTCGCCTCGTGATTACACTGAACTCAATTATTTTCGGCGGGATCATCCTGCATCCCATTAGGCGCGGCAATCACACAGGTCATGCGACGTAATCCTAACAAACCTTCATTAAGTATCGCGGGCGCCAGCAACTGCGCTTCACTCAACGGTAAATTGTGATTAGCGCTAATGCATTATACCCGTGACGCACGACAGTACGCTGCAAACCCGTTCGGCTTTTTTAACTTTCAGCACTTTGCTGTGAACGGTTAGTCGTTAATTCGCAATTTTGACATAGAATTTTATGTATACGCATGTAGTTACACGTGAAATAAAACACTGACTGGCAAATCGACAACAAATTTTCTGGAGAATCTAGAAAATTATATAATTGTTTTACAGTATTCTGGTGACTGGTGAGTGTAACATTAAAATTTTGCAGCAAATTAAAGTGAATTGTTTTCGTTTTGTAGATGTTGTACTGACCGTTGGTTTAATGGTAAGTGATCTTTCTCTTACTATGTCAAGGTAGAAACGGGTTGACCCTTTTATACATATTATATAGTAATACTATGAAAATATTAATTTTAATGTTTGGTGTAATGAATCCAACTGGATGAAAAATAGAAACTAATCAGGTTTTTTAAAAAAAATGTTCAAATTGACGGGAACAAACCATAACAGCCGAGAGACATTTAGATTGCGAAATATGCTGGAGCACTACTCAATTATCTGCAAAGAATTCTCTCCATTTGTTAATTTAATTTCTCCAGTTATATTTTCATCTTTAAATTTGCCTCCTGGCAACGTTTATTAAGAACCAATATATTTGACGTCACTTTCCCTAAAAATAAATTCAAATGAGTGAAATTGCTATTTGGCTGACCGTTTGTGGACACTGTCGAATATCACGTGTGTGAAGTTAGGTTCCAAAATGTCAACCAAGCAATGTACTTACGTAACAATGACTGAAACCTACACTGATGACAAGAGGATAAAATAATGCTTTACATAATTAGAAATTTAAGTATATAATTGCAGGGAAATTTAGGCGCCAATAAGTTGCTATGTCTTCCTTAAGCGAGGAGGGAAAATCTAAAAAAAAAAATTGTAAGTAATTATATGAGATGAAAAAAATGGCTTTGGCGCAAGTAAAAATAGCTTAATTTAATTTTATAACTATTAAATTTTAATTATGAAATACTTTCTTACATTTTTGTGGCGCACTGTTAATTTTACTCGTGGACTAATGAATTTTGATTTTGTAAACGACCGTTGTGCAATAAGGTTGATCAGAATCGGTGACGGGTACAATTATTTTGTCATGTGGAAGGCGCAGTATGTTTTTTCACGTGATGCGATCCGGCCTACTTTTGGAAGGAAATATCTGCCTAATGCAGTCAAACACAGCCGGCTGCATGTGTCAAACGAGGGGAAATGTAGTGTAATTATAAGAATATTTATATGAGGAGTGGGGAATAATAAACTTTTCCGCTTTTATGCCGTACGGCTGTTCGGGGAGAAGTTTATAAATGAAACTTATCTAAACGACAGATTTCCCCACAACCCACCTGAGGTTCGAAATCTTAGTCTTGTGGTTCGAAGTTAAAGCGACCTTAGAGACAGATGTTGCATGACAGAATCACTACGCTTAGAAGTAAGTACAAACGAGCGTGGTTCAGAAGTTCTTAACATTTAAATAAGGCAGCGGCATTGTTAAATTGTACGACAATGTAAACGGTTATTTTATAATGTCACACACCTCTCGTCACCCATTCGAGCAAACACAGCTACTCCAGAGACAAAATTGTATTGAATTATGCACATATACGTGCATGTGTACTAGGAATAAAAATTTGCTAGCAGGTTTTATTATTTCTCATTTACCTCACTATTTTTACGTTATTTTAATAATTACATTTTAATATAAAATTCACATTGTTCCTGTAGGAAGGGTGTGCGTGTGTTATATTTCATAAAGATATTATAATTTTCAAAATGAATCTAACGGTTATGTTGACGCACTTAAAGAAAAAAAAAAGTGTCTCCACATGCTTCAGTTTAGAAATCACAACCTCTGTATATGAGACGAAGTATCCTCACTGACTGGCAGACTCATCAACGCAAAGCACAAACAACCTGACCTTGCTGAGTGAAATTTAATAGGTTGGTTCCCCTTAGTGCGTAAGCACTTGCAAAGAAGAAATTTTCCGTAATTATGTTGTTAATTTGAATGAAAACGGTGAAATATATTTATACGTGTAGGTATAATATGTTTTCCCTTAACACACAATATTCTTTTAGTTTAATAAGATATTGGGGTGTAATTTTGCTTAAAAATATTAAAAGTACAAAACCCCTTAAACAAGTTAAATATGCAATATATAATAATTCAAATAAAGGGGGAGGCGTAGTCGCGGGTAAAATCTCTGATATATTTCTATCTGCACATAATAATAAGAATACACACTGGAATTCATAGTGGGTGAAGTGGCAGGTAAATACTAACCAATTTATTACTGCCACATACAAAATTCCTAGCGGAAAATAAAGTGGTTGAAAAAATGCCTTTATTAACATTCTGCCAAGCACAAAAAGTGGAATTCAGAGCTGGAGAAGCCGCGTGATGCAGCTTGCTTCAACTAAATATTACTCTGATGTACAAAAATAAAGTACGTGAAATGAAAACGCGCTGTAATAGTGGACTGCACAGTTCTTTCCTGTCTTAACACAGTTCTATGTTATGTTCTCGATCTATCTGTATAAGTGGTGTTAAAACGAGTTATACAGAAAATGTGTTGCGCAGCAATATAGGCGGATCAAATAGGCGCGAATTATGTGAGTTTTCTTAACGTATAGTTTTTGTGAATAACATCACTGTGACAAAGTTTACGTATCAATAATATTGCGTAAGGAAGAATCTTTAGGCGACTGGGGTACGTTATACTCCGCTTACGATGACGTCGTAAATCCTGAACATTCCGCAGTGGTGGCTTATAACATCAGGATAATGAGATACGTTGGGGGTGAAACGAGTTGAATATGGAGCAGTATTGTAATGCAAGGACAGGGCGAACGGGAGATCTCCGAGAATACCAGCCGACCAGCGGCATCGTCCGGCGCGATTCTCACGTGAAAAAATTCGGAAGCGGCCTCGCTGGGAATCAAACCCTGTTCACCTTGGTGTGTGGCGTGCATTCTAGCTGCTGCTCAACCGCTGCCCCTCCACAGAATGTAATTGCCAATATCTGGCATACTGTATGTTCCGCTACGTTCAAAACGCGAATAGATCATTCATCAGTGGACGTTCAAGAAGTAAAATACCATGAGAACATTGTTATTCAGTCACAACAGACCGACAAATCATTCGGAGATCGCAGACAACCTTTTTTTTTTTAGGGACAACAGAGTAACTACAGAGACGAGCAATTCCCATGTAGGCCTATTCTGTATACTGACTTTCGAGTCAAGAAGGGTTGTATGCCTGGAGGCTCGCGAAGTGCATATCATTGACCTCTGCTATCAAAACTGCTCGATTATTGTGGTGCCAAGAACACCTAGCGTGAACCCAAATAATACAGGTGCAGTACACTGCTTACGGAAAAATCCAGGTTCTCTTTGCAGTTAATCTTGGCGTTTTTAGATATGGCAGTGACAACAGGCGTAATTACAGTCCAAGTAACATTCTTGTCCGTTAACAGTTGTGTTCCTGATCAATCGTGGTATTTTGAGTAACTCATTGACCACGGCATTATAACAAGCCAAGTGTGAACAAGTGCCTGGAAACATATAAAGTTAAACTTTTTGATAGGCCGATCATGTTCGCCAATCTTAACACTATCACGCATAAGACGCACTTGTGTGTCATATTGTGGAGCGCACCGCACCGTTGTAAACCACCAAGGAGCTTTGGGTAGCCCTGGTACGGGAGTGGGACTTCGCACTCCAAGGACTTCACGGAAAGTTTGATCTACGAATGAGAGACCGTTTTATTGCATATTACGCTGCCAGAGGGTAACACATATCCCAGTGGCTCTTTAATACACTACCCCACGTCGATGGTATGGCATGGTTCGTGTAAGACATTATATGGCATTAATTACTGTTACCGGATGTAATACCAAGCACAGCGTTGCCAAATTTCTCCGGAAGTGCTGTTGAACTTAACTATTACAGTTCGCTACTCCTCATACCTCCGGAAAAGTTTATGTTGGCAGTTACCATTACTTATAAAGTGATAAAAAATTATTACTGAATATATAGCTTTCACCTAATAATATATAGTATTTGAAACAGTAGTTAATAAATATCATCGTTATGTTTTAAAACAGTGAAAAAAAAAATTATTTCAAATCAAAAACTTTATCTTACTGTTATGCATACACAGATTAGAGGCGACGGGGCCTCTTAAGAAAGTTATGGGTTATAAATCACTTTGGGCCGAATTCATTTTCGTCATTTGAACATTTCAACCATGCTGGAATTTTGGCACAAGCCCACATCAGTCTGACCTAGCCACATGAGCGTAATACCAAAAATACATTTCAACAACGTTTTATATTCTATAGAATAACATTTTGTATTAATTAAATAATTTTTTTCGGGTACAACATTTACAACATAATACAATGCGAGTCTTAGCACAAACTTGTCACTAAATTACCACATTTTAAGTGCCGAATGTCCCCAATTAATGTTAACACTTTTTGTGCGTTATTGACAGAGAAATGGTTGACTGCCTTAGAATCTAATAAGACACTATAAGGACAAATTTGCCTGTGTGCGAGCGCGCCTAGCTACTCAGCTGTTGTCAGTTCCGTTTGCAGCCACGAGCGGTAGCACTACAATTGTAGAGGAGATGGCGGAAAACGCAGGGTTTTCTTTCGAGAAAGTTTAGTGTAGGTTATAGTGTTATTGGAAATAATTGATTTGCAGAGACGAGGGAGGGTAGAATTGTATTCTTCGCCACCGTCTTGTGTAACAGTGACATTATTATGTGACAAGTTTGAGAAGGATGGAACTCTGTGCAATGTAACGGAAGGACGGCGGGGCAGGAAGAGAACGAAGAGAACGACTACATAAGAAGGAAGTGTGGGGGATGTGTTGCACACTCCCAGACGTTTCCTTGTTATTCACGATCAGTGAGTGTAAACATTAGTTTGGGATACCCACTATAATGTTAACTACTTTTCTATATATACCTTGTACGTTGAAAATAAATTCGGATTCCTCTGCGATATTAAAAAACACCCTTCGTATTATTATTAATATTAATTTTGAGGCCCCAACAAAACTATATTGGCAAAGCAAAATCTAGTATAAATTATTACACAAATTGATATTATCTGAGAGCAGCATCACTTAGCTTCCAAACTATGTTGTAATTTTTGACAACCCCACAATATCCGTTGCAACAGAAAGTCTAAAAGAAGACATGCTGACGTGAATACGACCTGCATGCTGTTATTTGTGCTTGTTGAAGGGTAGGTAGGAAAAATTCTGAATCACATATAAATTGTTAAATAAAGTTTCCGTTTTTCTAACCTTGATACATTTCTTTAAGTTATATTTTTTTATAGTATACTTTTAACACTGGATACCTCAATGGTGTATCTATGATGGGACAAAAATTTTTTGATTCAATTTACTGCTGATCCCTCAACTTATAAAATGGATCTAATTTTGTTTGTACACTGAAAAAAAAAATTTGTTATTGGCTACAAAAAACTGGTTGATGCTTTCCAAGGAGAAATTTTGTTGATGGTAAAAAAACAGATTGTGGTGCCCAATAACACGCAGTTTGACTAGTACTAAATATTTTTAATGCTCACTAACATATTTGTTAATTGAAGATGGGTTTATTGGCTGCCACGAAATATTTAGTTGGAGGCAACAACATTCGTGTTATTCACAGAAAAGCATTTTTCTGNTGGGTTTATTGGCTGCCACGAAATATTTAGTTGGAGGCAACAACATTCGTGTTATTCACAGAAAAGCATTTTTCTGCGACTGCAAAACTACATTCATTATATTTTGCGCATGCGCTCTGGCATATTCGAAGTGACCACGTCTAGCCACGACTTCATATTTATCCGTTTTCGGTTCTTTGCGTCAGGTTACGAAATAATTCATAAGGGATATTCTTAAGTACTTATGAACAGATTATATAATTCCTTTATTCCAAGTAAGTTAATTTTAAACGTAAGTTATCCCAAAAAATTAATTTTTCATGAGGTGAAGTGTGTCTCTCTTGTCGTGTGCACAATTTATTAGATTATGGGTATATACCTGCTGAAGACAATACATTAATGTCGAGCAAGGTAGCGTAATGGTAATACACTGAGCTCGCAGTTGTGAGGTGCAATGTTCGAATCTGAATTATTAGGAGTATATATTTTAATGTTTAGTTGTCGTTAGTACATACCTACCTACAAAAGTCAACAACCCGTGAATACGTTTGTTAACTTCGCTAACTAGTAATGCCGCTATCATCGTAACTTTTTCGCTGCGACTGACGAACGCATTACTGCCTACAAACACACTGAATTTACTGATGACCACAAACGTCAGTTTGTAGTTTCCACTAAATACTGGATTGAGAGAAATAGTTTGTTTGCACCACTAAATATTTGAACACGTCTATATTGACAAAAGAATTTTGTGGTCGCCAACAAAAATTTTTTGGTAACCACAAACCAGTTTTTTTTTTTAGTGTACGTTCTTAAACAGTTTTGGGTTACATTTTCTTAATACATCCACACTTATNCCACAAACCAGTTTTTTTTTTAGTGTACGTTCTTAAACAGTTTTGGGTTACATTTTCTTAATACATCCACACTTATTTTTTGAGTCAATCTGTTCACTCACCAGTGTATTTTTGTCAACGTGAAGAAAAATAGTTGGTAAAAGTAAAATAAATTTTTTAAGAAAACCATTTTAATTTTGGCTACAAATCTTTTGGTATAGGGAATTCCAAGACATTTTGAATATTTTATTGTAAAAAGAAATATTTATTTTGGTTCGCGAAAAAATTATTTTGTCTGTAAGAACTTGTCTTTCATTGAATTGAGAGGGAGAAAAATTGTAATGAGACAAAAATCCTTCCATAATCAGATTTTATTATTTGTTCATTGGTTACCAGTGAGTTAATGTTAAAATTTATCAAATGCAATTAATAATTAATCCATACGATCTCCACACCCAGTAATTATGGACCTTTTCTGTACACATTGCTACTAGCAGTGGTTATGTTTACTGATTTTACGTTCAAGTTAATATCTACAGGTCAATATTCTCTCGAATATGTATAGGATTTTTCGTATAGCGTATTTAAAAGTTGGCAGTATTGACAAAATCTATTAATGAATCACAATAAAAAGCCATCGAAAACAATTATAAAACATCTTACAAAAAACTTAAATGTAATCTCTGTTTCAGTTTTTTTTTTTCAGTAGNTCTATTAATGAATCACAATAAAAAGCTATCGAAAACAATTATAAAACATCTTACAAAAAACTTAAATGTAATCTCTGTTTCAGTTTTTTTTTCAGTAGGCTATATCACGTGGAATGTATGTAAGAATTAGTTATTTTGTAACTAGCAACCAAGCTAATTGTCTTGGAGAATCTATAATTTCATATTCGATATGCATATTTGTTTCTTACAAATGCGTACCTGATATGTTAACATTAATATTTTTACGTTACGTTACACAGATAGCCGTATTGATACCGTTACAACTTAAGCTTAAATTTCTCAACTGATTGTTACATGACTTGCATATACCAAAAGCTTGACACAATGTCAGAGTTAATCTTTGGTCAAAGACGAATTAGAAGTAAATGTTGGTTATAAAAATTTTTCTCTAACCATGCGCCATGCGCCCTTTCCATCCTTCTCACAAACAATACCCTCCACACACAAAATAAAAAGTAGCCCATATGTTCGTAACTCTTTTTCCCAATGACATACAGCCAAATAAAAAGACGTGTTCATCGATTGTGGACAGAAGAGGCCAAAAAAAAATATATCCACCACGAGACTACTGGGGCCATTTCGTATCTGAAGAGTCTATTTGCAATGTATCATAGGTTGGAAAACGCCCCCCGGACACGTCAAGGTATTGAGAATAACGCGCAGGAATAGCAGAGTTATCGTCGCTATCATGAAAGGATGTGGGTTGTGTAGAAGGGAAGATGGGGTATGGGGTTATTTGTGGCCGGAGAATCTCGCCGTAAGGGCAGACGGAGAGAGAAGAGGAAGCAGACATAAGCCAAGTAGCTCGGGAAGAACTTGTTTAAACCTTCTCGGAAGACGTATTCATACTGCGACCGGTCACGCGAACCCTTCCCAACACTCGCGCGACACACGAAACACAGATCCTACCGCCCTTCCTCTTTTTTCCTTCTCTCCTTCTGTTTTGCATACTCGCGCATGTGCTGTCTCCCCTTCGCCATCCCTCCTCGCCGAAGAGAACACGTGGTCCCAGGAGTTGTGCGCACTACCGAAGGGATTCCTTCCCGTCCGTGTTTTATTGGCGTGCGCACCCCCGCGATATGGATTCAAAACTAGGGCAATAGTCATGGGAAGGCTTCGAAATTTCGTCCCGTAATCTACGACCGCAATACGTACAGTTCCCGCTGCGAACATTCAAAACGTTTCCTTCCCTATATTTCTGGGCTGAATGTTCGTCTGTTATACGCTTAAAATGTTCTTAAAATACGAGATTCTTTATATACACAGAGTTTGAAAATACTCACATAATCCAATGAAAAAAAACCCACGATTATTTATGCATTCTTTTATTTCCGGAAGAAGTATCTGTTTGAGAACTTGGCTTGTAAATTCTTGGGGTCCGGAATTTTAGAGCATTCATGTTGGACCGGATACAAGGTATAATTGTTAATATATGTATTCATTTAAATATAGGTTTAAAAATAAATTTCGATATGACAGTTTGACCAGACTTAAAACCGTACCTATCTGTTACTACAATATATTATTTAATAGTAAATAAAAATCACGTGGTAATCTGTAGTCAAAAACAACAAATCGAAGAGTATAAAATGACTTGCAAACGTACAATTAAAAATATCACAAACACTTATATTTAATTCACCATTATCGTCTAAGATTATGGATATTTTTTCTACACCCAAAAAAATACACAAATTTATGCATGTCTCTGGAATACGACTGGAATAATTTACAATAAGTTGCCGATGTTACTGATTCATTAGTCATCGTTCCTCTATGCCTTTATATATAGGTATGTAAGTAAATATATAGAACACTCAATGGCTTACACAATATGAGTATACGTTTATTGTGTTAAAGAAAATGACTTAGCGAAGGAAATATCCGTCGTGTTTGATGATAATCAGTCACTGACATATGATGTAGGACTATGACTATATTTTTGGTGGTGTAATATTTAAAGTGGCGGAAGATAAAAAAAGTCATATTTTATGAGCTAAAGAGGAAACAAATAATTATCCCATCACACCAAGTCTGAATTTTATGAGAATAATTTTACTAGATTTATGGCACATAATGCTAAATGGATAAAACCGTAATTTTGGAGATAAGAAAATGATCAGTAAATATTTTTAGTTACCTAGCAATATTGTGAGAAACTGTTAAAAACTTTCTGAGAGATGATGCTTAAGTTCCATTTTTTTAGGTGTCAAAATAATCACCGCAAACTAAACGTTTATGAGTCGGGTTCCAATCGGTTAAATTGTTCCATATATTTACAATAACACACGCAGAGAATAGAGTGAGACATTAAAAAAATAATTAACCTTATTTACTTGGGACATTATATGTACACAATATGTATTTTTATAACAAATTAGTTGGAATTAGTTTATGTCCTTCATATATATCGACATAAAATGCTGCACAGGTAGTGCTATCTTATAAAACTGCAAGAAAAAGAAGAGAGAAATTCGTTAATTTAACGGTTACCTAATCACTGCAATCATAAAACAGTTTGGTACAAATTTGTCTAATATTTCGGTAGATATGTCTTAATGGCTCAAAATATTTAACAATCTACCATTTAACATTTGTGCCTGAGCAAAGAAAATTAAGTAAGTTTAGATGACTTGCCACAGCACTAAATGTGTGCCAAATTTGGCGGCAAACTCTAGTTATTTCCAAACGATATTGTAATAGTTTCAATTAACATTTCATCATAGAGGCTGGAAAACAAAATAACATATTGGATTGGTAAGAACCAGGAAAAATAAGTTTGTTTAAAAGAGTTCAAATGGTTTTGTAGATATGGCACACAACAGGAAAATATTTAGTTAGAGTCCCGATTTTGAAAATAAGTGACAAATCTACAGAAATACTTTTTAACTGCTGTATGTAAATTTCATGGCAATCTGTTCAGTGATTTCAGAGAGAAATTGTAAAAGTTTTATATTTCCTTGGTGCACTTTTTTAAGAAATGATAAAAATGAGAGTTGATAAATGAGCATTATTTATTATTTTTAATGTTATTGCCAGCATAGAATTTTCGCTGAAATAAGTTTAAAGGTTCGAAAAAACTTTTATGGCCAAATTTAGACCATATTGGAAATAATTACCTAATATAATTAAAATGTTTATTTTTATTCAGGCTGTTATAAAATTACTCAGCGACGGAATTTTCTGCAATATCGTTAGCATTATCCGAGTTAAGTTAAAATTTTTCGATTACTCGAGTTATGCTCTCTTCCAGAGTGGCACTCAAATAAGAACCCTAGTTTTTAGTTAAATGGCGACATTGTAACCTGTCAAATTACTAATTTTTTTAAATCGGTTGAATTGGTCCTGAGATATGATACAGCGCCAAAAAAACATTTACTTATATTTTTAAAATAAACACCGGGCATGGTGGAAAATTTTAAAGTCAAGTAGGTGTCCATATTAATATATAAAACAGAATCGAGTTTGGTGATAATAGGTAAAAATATTTTTAAGTGTTTTAAGGAAAAAGTACAAAAACACAAGCACGAAGACTCGCACGGAGAAAAACACGCAAACACAGGCAGAAAATTGATCGTCATAATCGTATATTTCCTTGGGAAGGTAGATTGTAATCAATAAATTTTAATGGAAAACCATATTTGAACCAAAGCTAAGTTAAGCCCTTCAATGACCAACGCATAGTTTTCCCAAGTCATAATACTGGACCACTCCTTGTCAAGGGTAAATTTCTAACGATTCATTCATGCAATATAATATTTTTAATTCAATGTGCATGTAAATGTGGTTAGAATCATTGCATTGTAAAAACAGCGTACGTGATTAGAGTATGTTTATTGGTGAAATGTTAGTTTTTTTTCTATTTACAGTTGTTTTCACTAACGTGAAAGTAAAGAATATTCTCTAAAATACTGCGTGAAGAGGATTGAACTGAAACGTTTACATCAAAACGTAATTAAATTTACAGAACGATGGTCCGTTTACCAGCTCAAAAAAATTACGCATGTTTATTTGCTAAGGTCGATTTCTGCAGTTCAATTTTTCCTTAGAAGCACCGCTTTATTCGAGTATGGCAAAATAAATATATGCAGAGATTCGTGAAAATTAATGAATATACTAGAGGTTTATTCATTATACATAAGTGGAATTATTTTCCATATTTGTCTCGAGAATTATGCCAAAACATTTCAAATTTTCATAATAAATGTCAAAACCCCCCCCTTTTTTTTTTTTTTTTTTTTTTTTTTTTTTTTTTTTAGGAAAATCATATACTTCTAATCCGTTTTCTGTAATTCCTCCTTACTAACTGGCAAATCGCTAAGCTTCGTATACACACAAAATTAAATTTTTTTTTCACACAAGTCTTTAAAACTGGCCACAATCATTTTGGTAGCTATAATATGTCATGCATTAAAAAAACAGAAAGAAATTCCAATAATATTTACTATAAAGTAAGGTAAAATTTTTCCAGTTCATGTGACTGAACGTGATCTTCAATTTGTAACCCCCAGTTTGAAAACCCAAATTGTGAAACTAAATATGGCTCTTTCATAAATAGGGGAAAATTGAAATGAAACACCATGGATAAGAAGACAATATTTCGGGCATTCAATAAAAATTTCATTGCCCTCGTTTTGGTCCCTTTCGCTCTTAATTTATCTCAATCACTATACTTACATTTCTCATGTACGTTGGATCTACCCCGAACTCTTTGCTGAAGGCTAGAATATGTCACATTTGTTATTTATTTAACTTAGAAAACTAGCCGCAAACCACGATTTTCATTGGGAACAGATGCTCACCTCGTGGTAGTATGGGAGGCTGAAGGCGAGCGATGCAATATCTGCCTCACTTCAAATTGTTAGACTTCGGCTTAAACTGGTGTGATGATCTGGGTAGCTATCATATATGACGGTCGCCCGTCACTTGTATAATTGAATGTGCAACATTACATTGCATACATCCTGTGCCCCGTATCTGTAGGCAGCACAAAATTCAAAACAATTTCTGGGATTATATGTAGGTTAGCATACATGTAAGCAAACTCAAGGTCAACTGCGATTAGAGAGCAATTCATTACACCTGGAAGTGGTAGGCACGAGGTCTGTGAGGTTGTACAGACATTGTCATAACATTTGTGTACGGGTGTAATATTTGCATGACAATTTAAATTGCATGTTTTCGCTTGAATAAATAAATATTTACCACGTCCCTGAGGACGACTGAAAACATGCAATATGAAAATAATTACGATGAGGTACTTCGTTTTATTTCATTTCAATTTTCCGTATCGTTGTAGTAAAAATTCTTTCATGAAATAAAATCGGAATGTTACATTTCTTCGAAGTGTTTACATAGAAAAAAGCCCACACATTTCCTCACATGCCAGTAAATCTATTGTTGTCAAAATTTATATTAAATAAAACATAACTGGACTATTTTCAGATTCTTAGAATCTTTTGCCAGAGAAACTATCTTACGTTGGCCACTACATTTGTTCCGAATAGTATTTCAACTGTGCCACAATTAAGCATTTTATTGTTTATTTCAAAAACGTTATTTAAAAAATAATATAAATTTTAGTTGAGAAATATTTTTTTATACAAAAATGATTTTCCGTAGATAACATATAGCTGAAGGTCTAAAGTAGATTGCATTAAAATACCGAAAATAAACGCATTTACTTTACGATAACTTCTTCATTATTATATTTCGTTTTAGTGCTTTTTTCAGTGGGTCTTTGTTTTTCTGGCTCGGGAACTCAGACATGCAAATCGTGAAATGAATATTGGCAGGCCTACATTAAAAAACCCAAATATAGTGAATGTTATTTATAATGATATTGAGATTTTCGTCACACCACTAATATTTACTGACCGCATTTTAAATTAGCACTACAACAAATATATNAATGATATTGAGATTTTCGTCACACCACTAATATTTACTGACCGCATTTTAAATTAGCACTACAACAAATATATTTTAATTTCAACAGAAATTCAAATTTGTATAAATAAAATAAAATAATTCTTGTTTTATTAAGAATTTTAAATATATGTATGAATATAAATAATAAATGTATGTGTATGTAAAAGCCAAAAGTGTGTTGAAACACTGGCCAAGAAGCCAGAGTTTCAACACACTTTTAGCAGTGCGTGAACCAGTGGCACCTAAATATGTCCAGGCTAGTGGAGGATGCAGGTTTTGTTCCTGCACAGGCGTACTGGGGAGAAAGTATAGGGAGGAAACAGGTATAGGAATCCACCACAACGTATTTATTTCTCAGTGGGCGTTTTTTCTCTAGTTCTACTTCTTGCCATGGGACCGAAAAATCGCTAGCAACAAAAAAATCATGACATTTCAGGCATACTTAATTATTTTTAATTTCTACAAGCATCGGAACGTATGTAAAATTGTATTATTTTCGCATAGTTATCTTAAGCAATGTTTATTAAAATACAACATAATGTTGTTGTGTTGTTGAGTTGTACGAAATTTTAAATGTATGGCATGTTTTTTTTTGTTTTGTAATTTGGCGGTTGTTTGAAAGCTATAAATGATATCCTAGAAACTTATAAGTTTTAGAATACTAAGAGTAAAATGTCTTCTCGGTGTGCATATGGACGTCAGATTGCGGCGAGTGTTTACATTTCAAATTCTAATGAGCGGCTGTTTTTACGGTTTCCAAAAGCCAAGTTCCACTTGCAGGTACCAGTTGTGGGCTGAGTGACTTTTCCAATTCCATCTCTCGGATACACACAGGCCAACGGGCCTACCTGCGTGA
>NQII01009706.1:3815-31180 GCA_002778355.1 Clitarchus hookeri | reverse complement strand
GAGGTGTGGTTAATCTCATCACTTGATTAAGATAATTCGTAAAAACTCATAGCTGCATTTTGGTCAGTTTAACCGAATACTTTTAATTAATCTGTAAGAATTCTTCTCTTATTTCTTCATATTCTATTACCATGCAAGTAGGCAGTAATATTCAACTGACATCACGTTTCAAGGATTAAAGTGTGTGAAAATAACAAAGGCAATAGTCATCACCTACCTTGATTCCTGAAAGGTAATCGTACTATGGTATTTCTACCTGCTATTGTCCTCTCCTACTCTCCGTCACATTCTTTCTTGGATCTCGGCGACCATCATTAGCCCACCACTACAAGGGAGGTGGACGCCTCAATCACTTAATACTATGCTTACTGCATGCTCGGCCTGCAAGAAGCCTTGTGAGTTAGTATTCCAGGACCCATACTGGAGTGAAGTCGTTGTACGAATTGAATAGCGTGTATTTTTACTCGGCTCGCAATGAGCCATACAGATTTATTTAAGAGTGCTGCAAGAAGGTGCCACACTATTACATCATACTTTAAGGAATGTGAAGATAAAAATAGTAAGCACACCTAATATAGATTTTTATAATATCATATTTTATCAACAGAACTTTAAAATGCAATCGTGTCGTTGAATTTTGAATGTATAAATTTTTTGTTGCTTAATNTCATATTTTATCAACAGAACTTTAAAATGCAATCGTGTCGTTGAATTTTGAATGTATAAATTTTTTGTTGCTTAATATAAATATTAACAAATAAATAATTCAAATAAATATTACGGCAATATATTATGGTACCTACGTTTTATGTTCTTATATTGTTTATCGATATCTTAATAGAAATTCATATTCAGCGAAAAGACTTATCGATAACAGATGGTGACACACAGAGTTTATAGTACTAAAAGTACTTCATTATATTTTATGTACAGTAACATGCTAAGATTTTCTCTTAAAACGTAGAGTGTGCTAGTACTTTCAATGCTGTACACTATGATGAACATTACAATTTGCATCGTCTTTCATAAATGTGTGCATTTTTAGATTTAGCTGTCACTAGTCTTGTCGTTTTAATAAGTTTGCTTATTGTTGTTGGCACTTTTAAATTTACAAACGAAATTAAATGTTATGTAAATTCATATGCTGGCAACTAGGAAGATATTTTTACTTACAACACCACTTGTATTAAAATGTGTTGTAGCCCTGTTTTGTATTTAACGCAGTTATAAGTTAGAAATAAAACATACACCTAAATTGAGGTACAGTATTCGCGCTGAGAAACAGAATCCATGAAGCATTAATTTTAGGGGGTGGTTCACGCCATAAAAATCGTTATTGTTACAAATCATTAGACTGATGATACGTAATTGTAGAGGTCCCGAAATGATATCCCCCACCACTCCGCAAGCATGTATATAAATCGGGCGACTTCCAGGAATCTTTCTTAGTGATTGGCAAAATCAAATTATTCTCGAAATCGGTTTTTACTCGAATTATCTCGTCTGAAATCGAATTAGCCATTCCTATTCCGAATATTCGGTTTTATTCTCAATTTGCGTCTTAAGGCTGCCACAAGTTAACAGTTCGAAAGAACTTTTTTGAAGCGAGTAAATTAATGGCCTATTTTGGCTGAAGTTAGAACACATGTGTTCATAAGAAGTTAATAATTATTTGTATTTGAAAAAAGTAACATTTTAAGTTCTGGATAATTTTTCGTCCTAATGTGTATTCCGTAGCTCTCGTAAACCTTTGGAACTGAGATAGGTTTTTACGTTATTTTCTTTCTATTCAAAATATGTTCTCGTTGCAATGATACAATTTTTTTCAAGTATTTTGGTGAGTTAAATGCGATTTGCATTTCACAAGAAGTTACAAAAGTGAAAACAATTGGTAGAATTTATTTTCAGACACCGAATTAATATAGTAGCAGCCATTCATTTCCTTGATATTTAAATGAAACTTTGACTTCGTGATGATATGTATGAACATTCACATAAGTGAAACGAATGGACATTCGCATGAGTGAAGTTAATTACCCTTCATTTAATAATGTGAATTTTGGAAGAAGTTTTGCTTCCCTTTAGTACAATATTCGACATAAAGTGTGTTTTCAGAAAAAAGCAAAGATAAAATTTTAAATCTTCGTGCAAACACGGCAAAAAGTTAATCATCAATTGCTGCTGAACTTAAAAAATTACGTAAATATTGTACTGCACCTAGTGTCATCTGTTTGTCAAAAACGAAAACTTCAAACTGAATGATTCATTCAAATATAAGAGACAAAAATAAAAAATTCGAGTGTACTGCAACAATCGAATATTCGAATTGTTTTCATTCGATTTGCCCATCACTAGCTTTCAGATGTGGAAGACCTCTGGGACGAGAGGATATGTCACCCTGCTCCATCAGCGGTCCTCGTCACTCGCACGAGTGTGAAAGTCTCCTTCCAAACCTCGAATTGTGGGTCTTACTAAAATTTTCGTATGGTCTTAAAAAAAAGCTGTAAGTAACAGTGAATGGACTATATTAAGGAATGATAATCTTATGACGGAAATAACGGGGAAATGTGTTTCATTATCTTTAGTTTGTTGCTGAACGGTAGTAACTTCACAGATAATAGCGAATTCCGAGCATAAGGCGGATGTACGTATTGTGATTCGATACCCACAGATTATCACTGACTCTCGTTTCTACAAGCCGCTATGTGGTACCCTGCACGCGGCTTAACTGATTGCTACTGAAGACACTCATTTTACTGGAGCTACAGCGGTTTTACATGACAGTGAAACGAGATATCAGCGGGCGATCCAAGCCATAGGTTCTCCGAGTTGTTGATGAAAGTGTATATAGTAGTTTAATATAATAAAAAATAGTCCAGATCGAAATTCTGCACAAAAACAACGCACAATTAATTTCAAAGCAGAATTTATGTCATAAAAAATTTATTTTCTTCAGACAAGCATATATAAATATGTTGATTATGTGTAACTACTCTCTTAAATTACGAGAAAAACCAGATAAGATAGATAGTTATATTGAAAATTAAACACTTTTCTCTTATTTTAATGAGTACCACTGCCGAGCGTACAGAAACTACGAACTTATTTACATCCAAAATATTTACTGTTTACTGCAGAGCAGACTGCTCTCTTATTACTGACGAACACTGATAAACCATCAATGATCTCAGNAAATATTTACTGTTTACTGCAGAGCAGACTGCTCTCTTATTACTGACGAACACTGATAAACCATCAATGATCTCAGTGCTCGTAATCAGTAACGGATAGCGCCCACAATATGAGCTACGAAAGCAGACATTTGACAACCTTTATTCCATTAAGAAGTTTAACTCTGGACTGAAAAGTTTTAAAACACATTACCACATGTCTTATAAAATTAATATACTTCAGCGTTAGTATTTAGTACTGTCATGCTTTTGTAAAGATTCGCGCGAAAACAAAGCCTATGCTATAACTATACTGTGAAACGTTTATCTCGAAAAGGATTCTACAGTGCATGGAGCTTTCTTTTTAAACAATTTACACAATTCCATATTAGCACACATAAATTCAGTGCGTTTAAGCATTCTTCGGTANAAGCTTTCTTTTTAAACAATTTACACAATTCCATATTAGCACACATAAATTCAGTGCGTTTAAGCATTCTTCGGTAACTATACCTACCAATAAAATTAGACAAACAACAATAATTATTCACCAAAAACATATTTTATCCCAAAGACAGTGAAACAATACTCTACTTTTTACCATTAATAACAATTTACCTCGTTACATTTTATGCAAGCCAGTTCAATAAAGCAAAACTTAAATTTTCGTGTTGTAGGCCTACATACCTGCTAAAAACGGAGAAAATGAAATCTTGATAACACTTCCTAAAATTAAATGAATTTCGACAAAATATATAAATATATGCTACAACAAATACGTCCGTATATGCTGTGTTTGTATAAATGTGTGTGGTATANTTCGACAAAATATATAAATATATGCTACAACAAATACGTCCGTATATGCTGTGTTTGTATAAATGTGTGTGGTATAATATATATAAATATATACATTCGCACACATGACTCACGAGGAGTTACAGCCACTCACTATGCTTATTCCTTGCGTTATTTAGAACAATATATGCCATATAAATGTGGGTCCAATTCCCAATATTTAAAGAGTAATTCAAAAAATTTTAAAGATGAAGAAATAACTAATAACACTAATAGAAGTTAAAAAAATATATATATTATTATTNATATTCGGTTTTATTCTCAATTTGCGTCTTAAGGCTGCCACAAGTTAACAGTTCGAAAGAACTTTTTTGAAGCGAGCAAATTAATGGCCTATTTTGGCTGAAGTTAGGACACATGTGTTCATAAGAAGTTAATAATTATTTGTATTTGAAAAAAGTAACATTTTAAGTTGTGGATAATTTTTCGTCCTAATGTGTATTCCGTAGCTCTCGTAAACCTTTGGAACTGAGACAGGTTTTTACGTCATTTTCTTTCTATTCAAAATATGTTCTCGTTGCAATGATACAATTTTTTTCAAGTATTTTGGTGAGTTAAATGCGCTTTGCATTTCACAAGAAGTTACAAAAGTGAAAACAATTGGTAGAATTTATTTTCAGACACCGAATTAATATAGTAGCAGCCATTCATTTCCTTGATATTTAAATGAAACTTTGACTTCGTGATGATATGTATGAACATTCACATAAGTGAAACGAATGGACATTCGCATGAGTGAAGTTAATTACCCTTCATTTAATAATGTGAATTTTGGAAGAAGTTTTGCTTCCCTTTAGTACAATATTCGACATAAAGTGTGTTTTCAGAAAAAAGCAAAGATAAAATTTTAAATCTTCGTGCAAACACGGCAAAAAGTTAATTATCAATTGCTGCTGAACTTAAAACATTACGTAAATATTGTACTGCACCTAGTGTCATCTGTTTGTCAAAAACGAAAACTTCAAACTGAATAATTCATTCGAATATAAGAGACAAAAATAAAAAATTCGAGTGTACTGCAACAATCGAATATTCGAATTGTTTTCATTCGATTTGCCCATCACTAGCTTTCAGATGTGGAAGACCTCTGGGACGAGAGGATATGTCACCCTGCTCCATCAGCGGTCCTCGTCACTCGCACGAGTGTGAAAGTCTCCTTCCAAACCTCGAATTGTGGGTCTTACTAAAATTTTCGTATGGTCTTAAAAAAAAGCTGGAAGTAACAGTGAATGGACTATATTAAGGAATGATAATCTTATGACGGAAATAACGGGGAAATGTGTTTCATTATCTTTAGTTTGTTGCTGAACGGTAGTAACTTCACAGATAATAGCGAATTCCGAGCATAAGGCGGATGTACNGGAAGTAACAGTGAATGGACTTTATTAAGGAATGATAATCTTATGACGGAAATAACGGGGAAATGTGTTTCATTATCTTTAGTTTGTTGCTGAACGGTAGTAACTTCACAGATAATAGCGAATTCCGAACATAAGGCGGATGTACGTATTGTGATTCGATACCCACAGATTATCACTGACTCTCGTTTCTACAAGCCGCTATGTGGTACCCTGCACGCGGCTTAACTCATTACTACTGAAGACACTCATTTTACTGGAGCTACAGCGGTTGTACATGACAGTGAAACGAGATATCAGCGGGCGATCCAAGCCATAGGTTCTCCGAGTTGTTGATGAAAGTGTATATAGTAGTTTAATATAATAAAAAATAGTCCAGATCGAAATTCTGCACAAAAACAACGCACAATTAATTTCAAAGCAGAATTTATGTCATAAAAAATTTATTTTCTTCAGACAAGCATATATAAATATGTTGATTATGTGTAACTACTCTCTTAAATTAAGAGAAAAACCAGATAAGATAGATAGTTATATTGAAAATTAAACACTTTTCTCTTATTTTAATGAGTACCACTGCCGAGCGTACAGAAACTACGAACTTATTTACATCCAAAATATTTACTGTTTACTGCAGAGCAGACTGCTCTCTTATTACTGACGAACACTGATAAACCATCAATGATCTCAGTGCTCGTAATCAGTAACGGATAGCGCCCACAATATGAGCTACGAAAGCAGACATTTGACAACCTTTATTCCATGAAGAAGTTTAAGTCTGGACTGAGAAGTTTTAAAACATATTACCACATGTCTTATAAAATTAATATACTTCAGCGTTAGTATTTAGTACTGTCATGCTTTTGTAAAGATTCGCGCGAAAACAAAGCCTATGCTATAACTATACTGTGAAACGTTTATCTCGAAAAGGATTCTACAGTGCATGAAGCTTTCTTTTTAAACAATTTACACAATTCCATATTAGCACACATAAATTCAGTGCGTTTAAGCATTCTTCGGTAACTATACCTACCAATAAAATTAGACAAACAACAATAATTATTCACCAAAAACATATTTTATCCCAAAGACAGTGAAACAATACTCTACTTTTTACCATTAATAACAATTTACCTCGTTACATTTTATGCAAGCCAGTTCAATAAAGCAAAACTTAAATTTTCGTGTTGTAGGCCTACATACCTGCTAAAAACGGAGAAAATGAAATCTTGATAACACTTCCTAAAATTAAATGAATTTCGACAAAATATATAAATATATGCTACAACAAATACGTCCGTATATGCTGTGTTTGTATAAATGTGTGTGGTATAATATATATAAATATATACATTCGCACACATGACTCACGAGGAGTTACAGCCACTCACTATGCTTATTCCTTGCGTTATTTAGAACAATATATGTCATATAAATGTGGGTCCAATTCCCAATATTTAAAGAGCAATTCAAAAAATTTTAAAGATGAAGAAATAACTAATAACACTAATAGAAGTTAAAAAAATATATATATTATTATTNCAATTCAAAAAATTTTAAAGATGAAGAAATAACTAATAACACTAATAGAAGTTAAAAAAATATATATATTATTATTATTCGGCAATCGGCGCTCGTAGGAGGAGGATGTTTCTCACTACTGCTTCTGCTTGACCATCGTTTTTAATTGTTTTAAATTGTTGTTAACTTCCCGGCTTCTGAATTTAAGGGATCTTTTGTATGCCTCCAAGTTCGGATTTATGTTCAGTAAGCAGTAAGCTGTTTTATAGAAAACAAAAGTCTATAAAATATTCGGGAAATTGTGGCACCCGTATACAAATTTAGTGCATAAATAGGTCAGGTGAAAGTAAGAACTATGTATGAGTAAACTGTAGTGATGATTAAACTATGTTCAGTTTTACGTCACCTTAACGTAGTAATAAGGTGAATAACTATGTTGAAACAACTAATTAAAACTCTGGAGATAAGAATTATACTCCTAAAGTGACGCTCGTGAATAGTGAAGTTGAAGGACAAGAATACATGTCTGCAAAGTTAACTGATAAAATGGATTCCAGTGTTAAAACTGTATCTGAGGCTCTATGCGACAAAATAGGTCAATTAACTAAAGTCGTATGAGATCTCAAAGAAGATAATTCTCTACTACAGGCTATGTTTGACGACAGTCTTGAATTAAATAAAGCCAAAAACGTGTGTGCTTCTTTTTAGGATGCCGGGGATTCACGCCCTCCACAGAAAAATTCCTAGACTAAAATTACTTCAAATGATCAATAATCTGCTTCTAGATCTGATTTTGTTGTATCTAATAACCTTAAAACTCAACCTAAGGTACCACATAATAAAACCACGCTGCCGTCACGCANTGTTGTATCTAATAACCTTAAAACTCAACCTAAGGTACCACATAATAAAACCACGCTGCCGTCACGCACGAACAAAAAATCTACAGATCAGTAACGAAATGCCTACACAATCGGCCGCTGAGGAGGATAGTTTTGTTGAGGTCGGCAGACGTGGAACTAAGTCCTCCGCCGTAAGTGGCTCACCGACAACCAAGCCAGCTGCGGCGCGTAAGCAAGTGCAACAAGGTGTGAGAAACAACGTGAATATTAAAATAGTCCCCAAAACTGTGAAGCCGCGTATGAAGGCCATCTTTGTATCCCGGTTTGCTCCTGATGTACAGGTGAATGATACGGTGACATGTATCAATCAAGGAATTAAAGTTTCAGACTTGAAAGTTGTAAAATTGAAAACCAGGTATGAATATTATTCTTCTTTCTATATGTCGGTCGCAGAAACTGATTATGAATGTATTTTTTAATACGGTATTTTGGCCGGCTGACTGAATAATTAGCATCTTCTACGGCAGGCTTCAGAAGGATCAACTGTTTGGTGCAACAAGTGCATTAAAGTCTCCCTATTTAACTGCACAGAATGAGGAACCACCTTCCGTTATTTATAATAATAGTGAGACGACTGGAGCAGTCGAATCTGAATCTACTTAGGTTTTCATGTCTAAATGTATGTTGAGGCAAACGGAGGTGATGTTATTATTTATGTATGACACCAGGGAAGGTTGATTTGTATCTTTATTTTCAAAATGTTAGGGGTCTCCAAACTAAATCATAATTTTTTTCTCAAAATATCAATAGTGTTTATTTCTCTGTCAGTTGTTTAACAAAGACTTGGTTCAATAGTAACTGTCTTTATTCTCATTATTTTTCGGATAATTACCACATAATAAGCAAAGATCATCATCCTACATTTTCAAACCTCATAAGAGGAGTAGGAGTTCTTACAGCTGCACATTCATCTAAACATCCACATACTATACAAAAAGTTGATTTTCTAAAAGTAGACATTGAGTATGTTTTGGTTGAAATTACTTGTTATACTGGAAAAACAAACTAATCGGAAATAATTATTTCCCTCCACAACTGTATGTTAGTGATGTTAATTATTATTTTAATTTCCTAGATCTAAATTGTCCGGTTATGCTTATAAAATAATTATTGTCGGTGCTTTTAATGTTCCTGGTATTGATTAGAATGTTTTTTATACTCAAAATATGGTTCACGATTATAATTAACCAAAAGGGCAAATTCTTATAGAGAAAATGAAGTCTCTTATTCTGGAGCAATTTAATTTCACTAATCAATTTTCTAAATTACTTTAATTGTTTTTTTCTTTAATTTTTATATAAATCACGTTGAAAAGTCCGTGGAACCTTTTGTAGATGAAGATGAGTATACTGCTTTACTCATCGCTTTACATCATCCTGCTTTACTCAGTTACTGTAAAGTTGATTTTGAAAGTTAAAAATAATGTAATAGTTCTTAATATAATAGGAATTATAAAAAAAGGAGACTACTTAGTATTTTTTGCTTTTAATGTTTTTGATTGGAGTTATATATAATATGCAAGATGTTTACCAAACTGTAGATTACCTTACTAGCAACTGTCAATTATTAATCAATCACTTTATTACAAAGGTTTAAATTTCAATATTTAAATATCCTGCATGGTTTTCAAAACATGTAATGAAACTCTTAAAAACGAAAGAATATTTATTTAAGCTATAGAAAAGAAAATTCTAACTATAATTATTCTCGCTTTTCTGAGTATAGGAGTGCTGTGAAAGAGAAAATTTAAATAGATAATATAAAAAGTCAAGTGAATGTTAATAATAATTTAATAAAAAAATACATCACTTTTTGGAAATATGTTAAAATTATAAAGAATGTGTACAAGGAAAAAATGACATTATTATCCAATAGTACAATGGTTCAAGATCCTGAAGCCATTGCCAATACTTTTGCCAAACATTTCGCAGAGGTGTATGTTCAGTCAACTCATAATGTCAATCCACAATGTAATTATTGTGATATTTTGCCCCTAACAACTCCGACAATTACTCAAGGTTTTATTATTTGGGCAATTAACATACTTTTTAAAGTAGTAAGTCTACTGGAATTGATGATATTAATAATTTTATAATTAAAAGTTGAGCTAGTACATTTATTTCACTATTAAATCATATTGTTAATTAATTTTTTTATGCGGTTTTTTATCCAAGCTCGTGTAAAAAAGCAATAGTTGTTCCTATTTTTAAGAAAGGTAAGAAACATGATGTTAATAATTATAGATCGATATGTGTATTATGTTGTTTCTTAAAGATATTTGAGAAGGTAATACATAGACACATACATTTTAAAACAAAAAACTTAATTTCAGATAGCCAGCATGGATTTCAAATCGGTAAAACAACAACTTATTTATTTAATTTTATTATTGATCTTCATGGAAATGTTACATCTAGTAATCAAATTAATTCAACATATTCTGATATGCAAAAAGATTTTGACACTTGCCAACACTCGGTTTATTTCGGAAAAATTAAAAGCAATATATATGGATAACACCTATGTCGAATAGTTTTCCAACTATTTCTTTAAAAGAAAGTTTGTAGTGAAAATATAATTTTCACTTTGATCTCATTATAATGTATTTTCTTATGTTCTACAGAATGGAACACTATCACCTAGGTTATTAAATATATTCATTAATGATATTGTTAGTGTTATAAATAACTCTCGAACACTTCTAAATGCTGATGATTTGAAGATTAATATAAATTTAAAATATTTAAATGATTGTGTACAGTTGAAGGAAGACATTTCTGCTGTCTAATAAGTGTACCAATAATGCTATGTCACTTTACTTAGACAAAGCTATTTGTATATCTTTTACAAGGAACACAAATCCAATTGTATATAAATATTCTGTGTATAATCATGTAATCAACACAGTTGATTATGTTCACGATCTGGGTGTGATACTAGTTTCTAAATCATATTTCCATTACCAGGTCAATAGTATTATTAATAGTTCTAGTCGTACTTAAGGATTAATTAATTATGTTACTTAGTCTGCTTCAACACCTGAATCAATATTGCGTCTATATTATTATTTAGTTAGATCCAAATTAGAATAAAGTTCAGTCATTTTGAATTACATTGACACCACTGATTCAAGGAGATTGGAAAACGTTCAAAGAAATATTTTTAAGATTAAATTTAAAAGATTCTCACTAAATAAATTAGATTTCAATTATTATTTGGAGCTCAACAGATATAATACTCAGATTTTGAAATTCAGACAAAACGTTATAGTTGCTTTATTTTTAGTAAATGCTTTTCTTTCATACTTTTATTTTCTGTTGTGAATAAACTGGTATGTTTAAAGATTCCTAATTATAAGCATAGAATTTTTAATACTTTCTGTATTTTAAACTCCAGAAATGATCTTTTCAAAATATGTGTTTCAAATTATAATAAATTGTTTTTTGATTTTAATACCTTTATGGGAAATAAAATTACTTTTCTAGAGTTATTCAAGCATTGTAATAGATTGTAGGCCATTTTTTTTTTAATTTCGGGCTTTC
This sequence comes from Clitarchus hookeri, assembly GCA_002778355.1. Lineage (NCBI taxonomy): Eukaryota > Metazoa > Arthropoda > Insecta > Phasmatodea > Phasmatidae > Clitarchus > Clitarchus hookeri. Next base: position 19,829 of record NQII01009706.1, on the reverse strand, counting down.
AACCATTAATTGTCATTAATTAATCTTTTATTTTTATATTTTAAGTAAATTCTTTATTTTCTTTTGCACAGTTGTGTAAAACTTGTGTATTTTCCATGTATGTTTTGTACCTTTTTGTGTTGGTTTGTTAATGTGTATTTATGTATTTGTGTGTATTTGTATATTTATTTTTGTTTCTTATTATTTTGTATTTTGGTTGCCTTTGTTAATGGTTGTACGTGTGTGACACCCAGTTAATTGTTAATACTGTTGGGTGGCACATTAAAATTCAATTTAGAAATAAATTATTGTTATCATTCTTTATTGTTAACAGTTGAGCATCAAACGCAATATCAGTGTATTCTGTGTAAAATGTATGTGGAATTGTAACACAATGACTTTATCTAACAACCAATGGCTAAAACCATAGTAAATATGCATAAATGCGCCGTGTTCCCGCAGTACACAGTGAAACAGATAGTTACATCTTACGATGGTCAAAGACGCGCTGTTAACTTTAATAGTAAACAGGCAGCAAATTGTCACAAGTTGTTCACGGGGATGCGTTTCCAATTTTTCGTATTATCCTGTGAATATTTCGACTTAAGAGCAACATTTATAATACATATTTTGCTCCAAATTACTTAAAGAATAAGCCCTGTAAGGGACGATTACTCCTCAATAATTCCCCTGTGTGTCTATGTGTGTGCACGCGTGTATATATATCTATATATATATGTTCACATATACATACACAAATCCCATAAACACGTATAGTCCTCGTAAGTAATGTCTACAGGTTGAACATCATTTCATACAAATATAAAATAATGGATTATTATGGAAGGTGATGAAAGATAAAAAAGTGGAAGAAAGTTAATGGCAGGAAAATTACTAGATGGTAAGCAACCGCAATTAAGGCGTATGAAATTGAATGTTGGTCACATAAAAAAGCATGCAGGCTACAAGGAAATTAATAGAAGATATGAGAATAATTGTATAAGATACGCAAATGAATTTAAGATATATAATTAATTGTATACGACATACAAGTAAATTTAAGAGATTAAATTAATTGAAGCGTTGAACTAGATAAGTGCTCATTAATTTTATTATTATATTCCTTGTTCCCACAATGATAACAAACATTTTTTAAATAATGGCACTTTCAAAATTATTCTGTTATTTGCGACTGAAAAACAAAAATATTATCTTGCAAAGTTTTTTTTTTAAAATATGCCATTATCCAAATCAACCCTTCCTTTGTATACAAATGACTGTTGGTCAGATGTACAGAACTGTAGGTAACGTGCAAACAAGACAAACAAATCGTGCACACTATTTGCGAAACCGTAACGGGTGCTGCATAAATTAAAACAAATAAATAAAAAATTAAAAAATAAAAACAATATGTTTGTTCTAATAATTAAATTTCAGTACGATATCGGTTATTTTGCATATATGTTGCAATGAAATTAAAACAGGTTTGAATGCGCAAAAAACCTCTCGTTATTTTGCGTCACTACGCTAGTCAATTTTTACGCTTCAGTTTTCAATAGAAAATGCTTTACTGTACTTAAACAATAAACAAGTTATTCACTTGGCTGAACTGACGTTTAGGAATTTTTTTTCTTGAAGTTTTGTAGCCGTCTGCAAACTGTTACTTGTCATAATTTTCTAACTGTTTATTACTTGTGGGTCAATAGAACAGTATTCCATACATTCATAGCCAAAAATGTTTTGTTTACATCTTCACGAGCCTCTGATCTAATCTCATACGTACACGCGCGCTTATGTACACGCCTTCACTCACACAGGTACAAATATAACTAACATATTATAAATAAAAACAGGTGCATGGCAATTTATATAATTAGCAACAAAAGATAAATTAAAATTAAGAAAATAATTAGTTCACATTACATTTAATTTTTTCAAATAAGGTATTTTCCCTTTAATATTATTTTGCACTGAACTAAACTATCGATGTAAATTTGAAACGAAATTAAGAAATGTACATTTGTGATTTATTTTTAGTGGCATAAATTTTTTTAATTATTAAATTGATTTAGATTCATTATAATAAATATTAATATTGCAGCTAATACAAAGACTGTTTTCATTTACTTACTGCATAGAATCGTGGGCTTCGTTTACTTCGGTTTATTGCGTTCTCGTTGTTTTNAAAGACTGTTTTCATTTACTTACTGCATAGAATCGTGGGCTTCGTTTACTTCGGTTTATTGCGTTCTCGTTGTTTTGCCTTGTGACAAACCTTCCTTTCTTCGTAACCGAGATAAAATTTTCGCTAGGGCTTTTTCATTTTTCTTCTTACTGTGGTAAGGAGTTTTCCTTTTACCCATTATGGTTTTTCCTAGCCACACGTTTTCACAGCTCACATACGGATATGGCAACACTGCGCACGCCGCAAGCGACCTGTCGGAGGACAGACTTGCCGCTGACAGACAGCGCAGTGCGTGCCCTCTGTTGGTCGGTTTCTCAACGTGAGTCGCGCTTTGTCACGAGTGCCCGCAGTATTTCAAACTAATATTGAAGAATACTACTCAAGTACTAATTATTAAGGGCCAAATATGAAGCGTAAACTCGACGTAACAAATGTATAAAAAATATATAAAAATTTGCGTGTCATATCTTAAAAATTGAGCATTTTGTAAACTATTAAATAATGCATTATTATTAAAAATAAATTTTAATACATTTCCTTCAATGGCAGCATGACTTCCAGCACATAATAGGAAAGTATATGCATTAAATATTAGTATAATACATACATCCTTATGTCCACATGTTAATAAGGCAAGATTGGTTTGTAACAAATTGTGTTCACAGCTCTTGTTTAGTGTCATGTATAAGTTTGTTTTTAAAATTGTTTGAGACAGAGTGTTTTCTTGTGAAAGTGAAAAAGCAAAGCAAAAATCATATAATTTATGTAGCAAAATATCTAATTCTCCCAAATTATTAAAGAGGTGCATTGTTGCCAATAAAATAAACAAAGAATTTACTGCTAAAATGTGAACCACCACGTTAAGGACGTCATTACCATGCTTGAACAAAGCATAATGACCTCTTTTCCATTAGGAACTGAAAATGTTTTTCATACCACAGACAGCCAGACAGGCGTCATGCTTCAAACTATGAGCCAATGGTTTTTGTGATAAAAAGTACGAGGCTTGATTCAGTGCAGATTGCAGTACAGTAGGTACTTACACTGCAGTACAGATAGCGTGCGCGGTTGCCAGACTGTCCACCCCATTACCATGTTTAGAATATCGCTTGGTTGAAATTATGTGCGTAAATAAAACATTCTAAGAGATTTTAAATCTTGTGTTACAGTAAATTAAAGAATTTACACGATTGATCAATAAAATTTTGTTGCACATCTTATAATTTGTTACACACACAATTATATGTATATGTATGTATGCATATATATATAAGTGTCTCGTAAACTGCGACGTAATTATATATAAATATATAATCCCACAGTCGATGAGACACTAATTCCTACGTGCATCCTACATTTAACTAGCGTTGCCCCCCTACACCCAGAAGTTAATACACATCGACGCCCATGCATGTATGTGGGTTGGCTTCATTGCAAATACAGATGTATGCACACATTGAATAATGTTATGAACTTTCATTCAATCATAAATTACATTAAATTATGTGCAATTTTTAAATGTTAGTCATCAAATTTTTCAATTCTTCAAATTGTGTAATAAATGGTGATAAACTCAGATTGCCCCTTAGATTTGTGACTGGTATTAATTGAGTGTATGTTAGATTATGCTGCATTGGGGTAAAATTAGTATAACTTGTTTCGTTCTCGTTGGAAAATTCTTCGTGTGAATAATTATATTCTGGCTTCATTAACTTAAAAAATAGGCTGAGATTGTATAGTTTTGCTTAGATATTTATGGAACACTTTTATAATTTTTACACTCACAATGTGGCAAGGAAAAATTAAATATATTTGCAATAGGTGTTTTTAAAAATTTTCCTAGGCCTAGCATTATTTAAAGAATCAGGAGCATGTTAATCATAAGAGCGCAGTGCGCAATGGGTAATTATGAAGAATAAAGGCTTTTCAGAAAAACTGAAAAATGCTATGGATCGTTACATGTAAACAAGATAGCGGTCATCCTGTGCTTTGGTCACATTGCGTGGTCCAGCACCTACTCGTCGCTGTGTACAACCCTTTTCTATCAACTGGTTCCACACACGCACCACTGTCAAAGCAGCATGTCCTGTACAGGCCAAAATGACACGGTATGACAAAATGTTTCCCAGAGTCCGTGTAATGCAAAGCTCAGTCAGTGAAGAGCTGTCAAACGAATTGAAATCAAGTGCCAGTATGCCTCTTTGACGTCAAAGGGCGCCACATACACATGTGTGTGAGTTCACTGATTCAGTGATAGTGTTGCTCATACTTTATGCTTGTGAAACCTAATACAACTGAGATCCAACCTTCCAATCTGTTCCCATTATGTCTAACCTAGTTGGCAACCATTCAGGTGCTACCAGATCTACCTCTATCCCCCCACCATTTGTAGTTGACAGTNCCTAATACAACTGAGATCCAACCTTCCAATCTGTTCCCATTATGTCTAACCTAGTTGGCAACCATTCAGGTGCTACCAGATCTACCTCTATCCCCCCACCATTTGTAGTTGACAGTATTTTCACTAATGCGCATTATGCTCCTATGAATACTGGTGCCATGTTTGTACCACCTATATGCATGACGTCCTTTTTTTCCCAATTACGTGACAAACATATTCTAGTGTCTTTGGTAAGATTCCTCATCGTCGACGAGACGTTAAACCCAACTACCTACCTACCTCATTCCTTTAATAGGATGCNAAAGACTGTTTTCATTTACTTACTGCATAGAATCGTGGGCTTCGTTTACTTCGGTTTATTGCGTTCTCGTTGTTTTACCTTGTGACAAACCTTCCTTTCTTCGTAACCGAGATAAAATTTTCGCTAGGGCTTTTTCATTTTTCTTCTTACTGTGGTAAGGAGTTTTCCTTTTACCCATTATGGTTTTTCCTAGCCACACGTTTTCACAGCTCACGTACGGATATGGCAACACTGCGCACGCCGCAAGCGACCTGTCGGAGGACAGACTTGCCGCTGACAGACAGCGCAGTGCGTGCCCTCTGTTGGTCGGTTTCTCAACGTGAGGCGCGCTTGGTCACGAGTGCCCGCAGTATTTCAAACTAATATTGAAGAATACTACTCAAGTACTAATTATTAAGGGCCAAATATGAAGCGTAAACTCGACGTAACCAATGTATAAAAAATATATAAAAATTTTCGTGTCATATCTTAAAAATTGAGCATTTTGTAAACTATTAAATAATGCATTATTATTAAAAATAAATTTTAATACATTTCCTTCAATGGCAGCATGACTTCCAGCACATAATAGGAAAGTATATGCATTAAATATTAGTATAATACATACATCCTTATGTCCACATGTTAATAAGGCAAGATTGGTTACAAACCAATCTTGCCTTATTAACATATAACATATAACATATAACTTGTTTCGTTCTCGTTGGAAAATTCTTCGTGTGAATAATTATATTCTGGCTTCATTAACTTAAAAAATATGCTGAGATTTTATCGTTTTGCTTAGATATTTATGGAACACTTTTATAATTTTTACACTCACAATGTGGCAAGGAAAAATTAAATATATTTGCAATAGGTGTTTTTCAAAATTTTCCTAGGCCTAGCATTATTTAAAGAATCAGGAGCATGTTAATCATAAGAGCGCAGTGCGCAATGGGTAATTATGAAGAATAAAGGCTTTTCAGAAAAACTGAAAAATACTATGGATCGTTACATGTAAACAAGATAGCGGTCATCCTGTGCTTTGGTCACATTGCGTGGCCCAGCACCTACTCGTCGCTGTGTACAACCCTTTTCTATCCACTGGTTCCACACACGCACCACTGTCAAAGCAGCATGTCCTGTAAAGGCCAAAATGACACGGTATGACAAAATGTTTCCCAGAGTCCGTGTAATGCAAAGCTCAGTCAGTGAAGAGCTGTCAAACGAATTGAAATCAAGTGCCAGTATGCCTCGTTGACGTCAAAGGGCGCCACATACACATGTGTGTGAGTTCACTGATTCAGTGATAGTGTTGCTCATACTTTATGCTTGTGAAACCTAATACAACTGAGATCCAACCTTCCAATCTGTTCCCATTATGTCTAACCTAGTTGGCAACCGTTCAGGTGCTACCAGATCTACCTCTATCCCCCCACCATTTGTAGTTGACAGTTTTTTCACTACTGCGCATTATGCTCCTATGAATACTGTTGCCATGTTTGTACCACCTATATGCATGACGTCCTTTTTTTCCCAATTACGTGACAAACATATTCTAGTGCCTTTGGTAAGATTCCTCATCGTCGACGAGACGTTAAACCCAACTACCTACCTACCTCATTCCTTTAATAGGATGCNTCTTTGGTAAGATTCCTCATCGTCGACGAGACGTTAAACCCAACTACCTACCTACCTCATTCCTTTAATAGGATGCTAACGAACTTTCCTAGTATAGGCCATTCATTGTCAAGTGGGCACTTTTGAAAACCCTCATATTTAGAATAATAGTCACTAAAAATATTTTATTTTAGCCTTATATGTTAACTTCCGAGTGCGGTGAAATACACACGCTGTGTTTATTACTTACATAGCAATATATATTTAAAAAGGTGATTAAGGATTAAAAATGGCTCAAAGGAAAAAGTAACTAGGGCCTCAGAAGTGCTTATTTTTACCGTGAACAGCCTATACTGATGGACTGCACATGCCGAAGTTTCTTGAGTTTTTTTAATTCATTGTTAAGTTGTATCAAAGTAAAACAATACCGGAAACTCAGATGTTGAAGTTTATATGCCCTTTAACTTAAGGTCCATAAAGTGAGAGGTCATAAATAGCAATTGTTTAAGGGCTCACCTTCGATGCTTACCATGAGGACATTTTACACTTCTTCATACCGTCTAGGGTTTTAACAGTAATACGTTTGAGGTAATGCAATCGTTTACAAAATCCTGATGAGCCATTCTCTAATTATTATGCGAATAGCATCAACGAGGCAGTGGTTATCCCCAGGCTTGTAATCTCTGAAAGTTAAACAACATTCTAGAAGGTCTCACTCCCCAGGAGTGCTCGTGCCTTTTTTCCCACAGCAAACTCACCAGTTTTGCCGCGCTTGACAGAATNAAGGTCTCACTCCCCAGGAGTGCTCGTGCCTTTTTTCCCACAGCAAACTCACCAGTTTTGCCGCGCTTGACAGAATGTGTATACATTCGCAGAATATTCGGTATGTCAATTAAAAGAGGGAAATTTTAGGTTTTATGTTTTCACATGGACAGCAGAATAAAGGCTACGATAAACGTAACATAAATGCGATTGATAGTAAATCTTCACCAGCAATGAAGGATCAGGCCGATCCTCCTTACAAATCTGACTAACAAGAACAAAAATCTAGTCGTCCAAATTGCCACTACTGTAATAAGGTTGGGAATATTGCTCCTAAATGTTGGAAGTTAAAAAACGATATGTGCGAGGTCAGGAAGTAAGCGACAGTTCTCGCNAAGGTCTCACTCCCCAGGAGTGCTCGTGCCTTTTTTCCCACAGCAAACTCACCAGTTTTGCCGCGCTTGACAGAATATGTATACATTCGCAGAATATTCGGTATGTCAATTAAAAGAGGGAAATTTTAGGTTTTATGTTTTCACATGGACAGCAGAATAAAGGCTCCGATAAACGTAACATAAATGCGATTGATAGTAAATATTCACCAGCAATGAAGGATCAGGCCGATCCTCCTTACAAATCTGACTAACAAGAACAAAAATCTAGTCGTCCAAATTGCCACTTCTGTAATAAGGCTGGGAATATTGCTCCTAAATGTTGGAAGTTAAAAAACGATATGTGCGAGGTCAGGAAGTAAGCGACAGTTCACGCNCTGGGAATATTGCTCCTAAATGTTGGAAGTTAAAAAACGATATGTGCGAGGTCAGGAAGTAAGCGACAGTTCACGCGGTAAGGGTATATTTGCCAACTCTCAGATAAATTTTGACGCTTTACAAGATGTAAGTAATTTTCACTTGTTCCAGCATCTATTTGGGCCTCTTAATCCTAAAGTACCTAAGACTAAAGCTAGTGTTTGCCATTTGCATTTTCCCAATATTGTAGTGTACTAAAGGACTAGTACCCCACAAATTTAATTTACCTTGGGCTCTCTTTAGGTATATGCACTTGTTGACTCTGTTTCAGTGTGGACCATTATTTCTGGAAAATTATTTAAACAACTCCAAAATTTCAACCTAATTAAATCTGTTGAGAATAATCACTTCAATTGTTGCACTGCATCTAATGACCCATTACCCATATCACGAAGTGCTACTGTGAAACTACATATTTATAATTTCACTTGGGTAGTTAAGAGCCTAGTTCCCACAAACATAAGTCAGAATTTTGTATTAGGTGCTGACTTCATGATACAGTCTGGTCTTATTCCTGATATCCGTGTAATAGTTCTAATTTAATTTGCTCCTGAACAGAGAATTTTATTTCTTTATTGCAACCAACAAGTGAATACTGACATCAGCGCTGATTTAAATTCAGAGCCATCTACAACTGAAAAGGAGCATGCAGCTATTCAGGAACTTTGTAGTCTGCTTCCTAGTGTGCGTACCTCAGAACTGGGATTAACATCATTTCTAGAGTATAATATCAAATTATTATATAAGGAAACAGTCAAAAGTTATCCCTATCGTTTAGTGCATCCACAAATTGAGTTTTTGAGTCTCGAATTCAGGAAATTATTAACAGATGTGTTATTGAACAGTCCACATTTCAATATGCTAGCCCAGCATTTTTTGTCCCAAAGCCTGATGGAAAACAAAGAATGNTGTTATTGAACAGTCCACATTTCAATATGCTAGCCCAGCATTTTTTGTCCCAAAGCCTGATGGAAAACAAAGAATGTTAGCTGACTATAGGGAGCTTAACCAAAAAATTGAAATTGAATCAGTACCGTCGCCTGAATTTTATTCTGCTTTTCATTGGTTAAGCAAATCAAAATCTTTCACTCCAATTGTTCTTAATGCGGCTATCATCAGTTACCTTTGGCAAAATGTTTATAACCCATCACCAGCTTCTGCGTTCATTGTAACCTTTACCAATTTTTCTGCGTTCCTTTTGGGCTCACTACTGGTGCTCAATTCCTTACCATACTTTTGGATCAAGTATTTCTTAACATTAAATTCAACTATGTGTACAATTACTTTGACGGTTTGGTTGTGTATTCCAAATATTTTGACCAACATCGCAGTCATTTTAAAGAGGTTACTGCAAAAGTCAAATTAGCTGTTCACGAAATATCGTTCCTCGTACACAAAATTTCCTCACAATGCATTGCTATAGATCCGGATAGAAAGCACGCTATTAGAAATTTTCCACCACCACAAAATGTTAAGGGCATAGCCTGCTTTATAGACATGGTTCATTTTTTCGGAAAGTTTATACCATACCTTGCCGAGAAGGTTGCTCTCTTAAACCAGTTGCATAAGATGTCGATAAAATTTGAGTGGGGTGCAGAAGAAAAATATTTTACTAAACATTAAAACAAAATATTATAAATCCACCTGTATTCCGCATGGCAGATTTCTCAAAACAATTTATTCTGAAAACATATGTCTTTAGTTTAACTGTGGGGGCAGTTCTCGCCCAAGAAGTCAACGGAGATCGACAGCCGATAGCTTTTGCGTCACGCATGCTGACTACTTAAGAGCGAAAATCGTCTAAGATCTACGAGCTCTAAAATGCTTAGCTGTGGTTTCTGACAATGAACAGTTTCGCCAGTACCTAGAACATTCTAAATTATTCCTAGAAACTGATAATCGGGCCTTGTTTTGGCTTTTTGCACATTTTGGAAAACTAGAAAAAATTGGTCGTTGGGTGATGCGCATTTCTTCCTTAAAATTCTAAGTCCAGCACATCAAAGGTACCCAAAACACTGCCAATAATCTTTCAAGAATGTTTAAGAGTTCTAATTATTCTATAACACCTGAAAACTTACCAAATTGCAATGTTATGACAGAATTTCCCTTGCATGAAAAAATATTCAAGATCATCAGAATGAAGACCCAAAGTTAAGTATTATTATCCAAATCTTCAGTAAGGTTTTGAAGAAAAGCCCTACTCCCTGACGAAGGGTGTTTTGTATTGTAACACAAACAACAGAAAATATGCGGTTTTGCTAGCTCATTAACACGATATGGTTTTTGCGTACTTCTACTCTTCACCTATTGGAGCACACCTTGGCATTTTAAAAACTATAGAGTCTATTTGATCCACATTCACCTGGAAATGGATGCACACTGATATAGCTGACAATGTGAATACCTGTCAGCTATATGCCATGAGCAAGCCCAGTGAAAATTCACATTAAGGATTTTTGTTCTCAGAAGTAACCGAAAGACCTATGCAACAGTTATTCCTTGATTTTGTAGGATCACTACCTAGGAAAAAGTCTGGCCATAATATGCTTCTAGTATGTATTGATGCCTTTTCAAAATTTTTGTGTTCAATTCCCATGAGGATAGCTGATTTTTTCCTACTGTACATGATTTTCAGATGCACATATTTCAGTATTTTGGTATGCCTTCTACAATTGTATCAAACAACGGATCTCAGTTTAATTCCAAGACTTTCAGACACACGTGTTTCTGCTATGGTATCAAACATATCACTTTGTCCTCATATAATTTTTCACCTTCGTTTGCCGAGTTTTTTTAACAGAACCTTGGTTCGGCACTTATTACCATCCATGCAAAGGATCAAACCCATTGGAACAGAAACATGCCCTGGTTACAAATGGCATTCAATTATGCTCGACATGATTCACATAAATCTACACCTTATAGTTTGATGTTCACTTACATGACAAATCATCCTCTCTCCAACTTCTGGCAGTTAACTGATCTTTTTCCCGATGATGTATCAGACATTCTAAAAGTTTGAGCGGCAGCCCTCAGAAAACTTAAACAGTCCCACAAGCGGAGCCGTGTAAAATACAACAAAAAAAAATTATAACCCTTTTAGAACTAGAGATTTAGTTCTCTTAAAAGCACATGCCATTAGTAGGGCTGTGGACAAGCATATGGCCAAGTTATCNAGCACACGCCATTAGTAGGGCTGTGGACAAGCATATGGCCAGGTTATAATTTTTTGGGCTGCTCCATATCATATCCAATGCTTTTTGACGCCTGTTACATCTAGTTTGGCTGACCCTTAAACGGGAACCTATATAACACGCGCTTATTTCTTCCACCTTAAACCTTTTTATTGTCTGGCTTTGCCCTAATTTATGGATGTCCACATCATTAAAAGCTGCAGATTCTGCCCGTTTCTCTATGGAAACCAGTCTCCTCGTTGCTGGTCAGGGGTACTGCCGTGATGGTTTGGGCCGATAGATGGTACCTAGGCCCGACCACTTTGCGAGGTGTTGGGCCACTTGGCATTCAGGTCGATGGGGCCCAATACTGGAATTTCTTGGTGAAGAAATTCTATGGAATGGTAAAGGTCAGTGTCCGATGACGGCTCCTACAACTGCACTGCTAGTGGTAGGGAGTGGTGGCGACGGCTTGGAGGCTGTGATGACAGCAAGGAAGACCTATGAGTTAACACAATGACAAATCTTTCAATCAGAGCGAGGGCTGCCATCCCCGATTTCGGCATTCCCCGAGGAATCGAGGACATATGACGCTCCAAATCGATCGTACTCCACCCTTCTGGTGGGCATGTAGGTCTTTGGTGGAGCAGTCGGACATTGAAAACCCACCAATGCCATGGAAATAAGTAGGAGCACGGGCTGATCGGGTTGGCCCCACCAGAGGTTCTCTCTGGTGTACCGATCACTAGAGGTTGGACTCGTGCTGGAAGTGTTTACTCCGTATGCTGGAGGAAGTATGGAAAGACTCCCCCTCTCAAAGAAAGACAGGGTGGTGAGCGGCAATCCGCTCCGGTTGTGTCCTGGTAAGACACTAGGAGTTTGGATAGTGCTCCGGCCAGAAAAAACCTTGGTATCTGAGGGCGAGGGACTCAGAACCTTCTGGAAGGGTGCTCTCGGCCGTACTTGTGACTCAGGTTGGGGCTTTGGATTTGGTTACCTCAGGTGCATGGCTGGGACACATGCGATGAGAAGGGGTGATCCCTTTCCCCACCGATTAGGCGGTCGCAGCATGGGATGGCCAGCTGGCTAAGAGCGCTACATGAAAGTATAAAAGTACGATGGCCGAGAGGCCGCTGTATTTACAATATATATTGTGTGTTGTGACCTGTCTTCTTTTAGCGTGTCTGCCCCAGGCTCAGTTTTGACCGTGGACTGATCACCCACTGGTCTTACTTAGCCTTCCCGAGCTCTTACATTTAAAGTAGGCCTACTTAAAAAACATGGTCCCTAGGTTTTAGAGTTTATTCAAATTGTGTGTTTGGCATTGGTTTATTAGTTTGTAGAATAAGGGCTGTAACAGGAATGTAATGTACTTAATTGGGTTGACTTATAATTTATTTAATATCTGTTATCTTTCTTGTGAATAAGTTATAGAATTGAATACCCTGTTGTTGGTATTTGTTATATTTTCGGTTTAGTGCATGTTACATTCCTGCCCGAACCTGTTCGGATTTTGGGCATTATTGTTCTTTGTGTTGAATTATGTGGTGGTACCTGATTGTGTTCCTAACTGCCTTCTGCCTATCTAAGTCATCTGTAACTGTAAAAACTCTCCTCTCTGGTATAGTATTTGAAAAGGATGATGAACTATTCACTAACANCCTAAGTCATCTGTAACTGTAAAAACTCTCCTCTCTGGTATAGTATTTGAAAAGGATGATGAACTATTCACTAACAACTTCTACTCCATCGTAATGCATGTTAATATTCTTGAACTCCAAATGGAATCTGTTCAACTNAACTATTCACTAACAACTTCTACTCCATCGTAATGCATGTTAATATTCTTGAACTCCAAATGGAATCTGTTCAACTGGATGACATTATACATACTACCCAGTAGCAATATATGCTGGACCAAAGGTTGAAAATTGGTTGGCAAGGTTGGAAATATGGTGTGATGGCCAACCGTTGACTTTTGGTTGGGAAGGATGGAAATAGGCTGTGTAGGAATAATAACATTAAATTAACACTGGGCAAACATTATTTTCCAACCTAAATAAATTTTAATAAATTTTATGAGAATAATGTTTAAACATGCCATAACATACACATGTTAACATATTTTCTAAAATATAGTTAATTGTAATGTTTTATTTGTTAGTAGAGTGTTAGACAAATGTCGGAAAGACAACGGTTGGTTATAAGCAAATATAAAGGTGATACCCAGCGCTATTTTACAATCAAAATCCAGCTTAATACATTTTATGAGAATAATGCTAAACGTTCAATAACATATANACCCAGCGCTATTTTACAATCAAAATCCAGCTTAATACATTTTATGAGAATAATGCTAAACGTTCAATAACATATAAATACTAACATATGACTTAAAAGAAGACTATAAAAATCTATAATATAGTGATTTTTTATTCGTTGATGGAGTGATGGAAAAATGTCGGAAAGACTACAGTTGGTAATTTGCAAGTATCCCCAGCAGCAACATACGTTGGGCNATGGAGTGATGGAAAAATGTCGGAAAGACTACAGTTGGTAATTTGCAAGTATCCCCAGCAGCAACATACGTTGGGCAAACGGTTGGACTTTGGTTTGAGAGTTGGCTGAACGTTGGGTTATAACACGAATATTAAAACAATGTTGGCCCAACATATTATATCAACGAAATATTTTGTAAGATTACTTAGCACTCGCAAGAAAAAAAAAATTTCATTAAATCAGAAAAAAACCAGAACATACAGCAAATTAAATTATTTTAAACTTGAAGATGGTTCGTCAAATGTTGGTAACAAGATGGAAAACATACTATTGGTAATTTGTGTTTTCTTCTGCAGGACTAGTGTTGTGTAAAAAACAGATAATGTAAAATTATTAAAAAATATTTTATAATGAAAACGGCGTCCCTTTACTTTACGTTAAATAATATAAAGGTTTTTCAAGATGTGAGATAATTTTTCTATGATATATGTTTAGTTGGTTAATTATTGTTTCAATGTTCGAAACTCAACGGTTTGGGTTTGGTATGGTATTTTATGATGGGCCAAAATTCTGTGATGAACATTATGCCAACAAGTTACTAGCATGCATAGTTTATGAGGTAATTTAGCACTCTCAAGAAAATGATGTCACTAAATTAGAAAAAGGTAGAAAATACTGCAAGTAACCAGTAACAACATATGTACGGCCTACAATGGAAATTGGTTGGGAAAGGATGTGTAGGAATCGATGTAAATTTGACTTTGGACCAATGTTGTTTGCCAACCAAATACAACGTAACATATTGAATGAAAATTATGTTAAAACATACAATAAAATACATATATAAAAATAATTTTAGAAAAACTTTTAAAAAGAGAATGTTGTATTTTTATTGTTTGTGGAACATTAATTAAACCTGTGAAAGACAACGGTTGGTGTTTTGTAAATGTGTGTGCTTTGGGCCAACATTGTTTTCCAACCAAAACTCAACCTAATCGTCCCAGTACCAACCTATGTTGGCACTTAGTTGGAAAGGTTGGCTATTTATTGGATTGGAGCACACACATAAATACAACGTTGGCTCAACGAAAAATGCCTACAAAAGTTTCCTACCACGAAAATATTACGAGATTCCAGACAATGATGTAACTAAATTAGAAAATGCCATAACCTATTGAAATTATAATTTTAAATTATTGATGTTTTGTTTGTAACAAGTTTGTAAACATACTGTTGGTAATACGTGTGTAATTTTCTGTTGGGCAATTTTTTATGTAAAACTACAGAACAACCTCTTTGAATGAAAACAGTTTCACATCCTTTTATTTTATAAAATATGAATGTACTTCATCACCTGATACATTTCTCTTTAAAATATTATCATTTAGCAATATTTCATGCCAATTTTGGGAACACAATTGTTGGTTATTGGTACTAATTGTTAGGTTGGGCAAACATTATGTAGCAAAAATTATGACAACAATGATAATTACCATATTCCTAATGAAATAAAACAACACTTTTGTATGTTTGTTTAAAATCTGTGTATTTAACACACAACCCTTGATTAATTTTTAAATTTACATCCTTGGTGATCTGATGGTTACTTGTAAAACATCGTGTGGAATTTGGTATCTAAATATATGCTGGGCAAACAATGTGAAATCAACATTATGCCAACAAAGGTAATTGCGAAATTTTAAATTAAATAACACAATAATTTTGTATAATTCTTTGAATGCAACATCTTTAGCACACTTGACGGAAAACATGCTGTTGTCTTTTGGTATGTAAATTTCTGTTGGGCCAACATTGTGTAACCAACATTATGCCAACAAAGGAAATTGCCATATATCTAATAAAATAAAACTATATTTTTTTGTTTGATTGTTTAAATGCAATGTTTTAAACACCCAACGCATGTGTTATTTATTATTAGCGTTATTTTTTATGTCTTCTTTACTTGTCGGAAAATATACAATCGGCATTTGGGATGTACTGTACTTATTTGTTGGGCCAACATTGTGCAACCAACATAAATCATCAATAAAAAGTAATTGCTTTAAATGAAAAAAAAAAACTATTATTTTCACACCATACCAAGAATTATTAAATGCAAAATATCATTAAACTGGGGTTTGTTCCTCATGAGTTTAGACAATGTTGCAAACCTAATAGTTGGCAACTAGTTATTTTTGTTACGTTGGGACAACATTGCATTGCAGACATTATGCTATCATATGATACACTGAAAAGCCAAAAAAACTAGTACACCTACCTAATATAGTGTAGGGCCCCCGCGAGCA
>NQII01009705.1:95715-107428 GCA_002778355.1 Clitarchus hookeri | reverse complement strand
GCTATGTCTTCGGCTAAACTTCCTCTTCGCGGCGGCCATATTGTCAGCCAGCATCGTCGTCGGGAGCCTCAACCACCTTGGCGTTGGCTTAGGGCGGCAATCTTGGCAGCCAGCGACGTCTTCGGCTAAACTTCCCTCTTCGTGGCGGCCATCTTGCCGGCCAGCATCGTCTTCGCCTTGGCGTCGGCTTAGGGATTCTCTCCCATGGCTTACACCTTGGCGGCGTCGGCCTGGGGATTCGAAAATGGCCGCCATGGAATGTTCGGGAAAAAATAATTTTTTGGAACTTTTGAAAATTTTTTAAAACTTTTGAAAAGTTGAAACTTTTCATAAGTTCATTTAAAAAAATCTAATTTTGAAATTTTATTTTATGAAAAAATAATNTCTCCCATGGCTTACACCTTGGCGGCGTCGGCCTGGGGATTCGAAAATGGCCGCCATGGAATGTTCGGGAAAAAATATTTTTTTGGAACTTTTGAAATTTTTTTAGAACTTTTGAAAAGTTAAAACTTTTCATAAGTTCATTTTAAAAAAAACTAATTTTGAAATTTTATTTTATGAAAAAATAATTTTTGCAATTTTTTGCATATTTTGGCACTGGCTGCCAAGATGGCCGCCGTTGGCACTTGCTGCCAAGATGGCCGCCGTCGCAGTGGAATGCAAACGAATGAAGTTTGTCATTTCCTTACCAAGCTTCTCAAGGTCGAATCCCGAATCCCTGTCATGACGCTGCGTTAGAATGCCCCATTTCACACTACTTACAATCTCAATAGTTGTTTGGTAATAAAGAGTAGAGGTATTTTCAGGTTTGCTATTAATATGATGGTTGGTTAAAAACGAACTAACAAGGCAGGAATACGGGAGCGGTCAGATTCATCTTGTGCACACACCCGTAGACTAAAATTAACTAACAAAACTCATAACAGTGTTATTAGACATGGAAATATTGATATTTAATCGATAAAATAGTTTAATGTTTAAGGGGTCGAAAATAATGTACTCGGCGCCTGCCGATGCGTAACGAACATCACGTAAGAGCTGTGCTGGTTGCATAACTAGAAGGGGCTGGCGCTTGTCCGCGCGGAAGCTGGTCGATTGTAAGTAACTTCCGGTCGCGATGGACGCTGTGCAGCCATGAAATTTCATTTTTTCTTTTTGCGCGCGTGAAATGTATGTCGTGCAGTTACCCGATAAAACGATACATCACTACACTGAGCACTGCACGAATGCGAATAGCTTACATTCTATGCTCTAGTTAATGATCACTATGCCCTATCTCTAGTGGTTTCCTCTTGAAGGGTGTCACGAATGTTTAAAAAAACGTCCGTTACACTTTTGCCGCCTGTAAAAACTGCAAGCGTCACCTTCCTCGCTTCCGGAATGCTACATTTCGACAGGCTATGCGCGTTGCATTTTCAGCGCGTTTTGACAGTACATGCTTGCCTATCAGACGTGGATTTTATTTTTTCCTTTCCTCTGTCACCGCTGTGAAAGTAGTCAGCTGATTTGTAGCCGTATACATAAAATCACATATAATCCTGCAGTATTACAATGTATCAACATTAACATAATGTGGCTATGAACAAAAACAAAAACGTCACCGTATAAATGAACAATAGTGTTAGCAAATCACCTTGTTAACACAGGTTATTCATGTTGCATTATTGTTATTTTAATTAAACGTGCTCTTTACACAATATTAAGATAAACTTGTGTATATTTTAAGCATTAGTATTTATTATTAAAAAAAGTATTTCAAGAAAATATTTTTATTTATCATTTATTTTGTTTAATTATTATAGAATTATGTACTTTTCAAACAGTATCAAGTACTTTGAAAAACATTAGCTAATGATGTAAGTAACAATAAATTTACAAAGTTTGAAATATCTGAGCTGTGAGCGTTTCAGTGGCCAGTCTTTGCAGAACTTGCTCTGGGATGTCAACAGAACAACAGCTAGAGATACATTTCAATGTACCTCTGCATATTTTCGCGTGGATTTTTTAATTATACTAGCTGCAGTATATCTCGTAACTAATCTTTGTGTGTGTGAATGATTTTTCACGTCATTTAATTTTTTATTTTACTGTATCTTATTATATTTTCCCGTAAAAAAGTAACCGCAATATTAATGATGCATAACATTATCATTAGATAAACATGTCATTTCGCATAAGTTACGTAATTATTATGGTTATATATTTAGTAATTTTTTTTTACTGCGTTACACAAAACAAATTTTAAACAGTACCAACTTAAGGATGTGGTTTATTTTTTGGTAAGTATAGATATACGATTCCAATATCAATATGTATGTATGCACTTTTATTCTTCCAGCTTCACTTTCATTCGCTATTATTACAAATTCTAAACAGGTGAATACAAGATATAATCACATCAGAAACTTCTATCGTTTCAGTATGGTGACGAATTATCAAAACTTTTGAGTTCATTATAGTTTTAAATATATATTCTTTAAACTGATTTCAGTTTGTAACGTTGCCAAACACTGAAATTTCTCTTGTTCGGTACAGAACATGTACCTTCACACAGACACAAAAANTTTCAAGAAAATATTTTTATTTATCATTTATTTTGTTTAATTATTATAGAATTATGTACTTTTCAAACAGTATCAACTACTTTCAAAAGCATTAGCTAATGATGTAAGTAACAATAAATTTACAAAGTTTGAAATATCTGAGCTGTGAGCGTTTCAGTGGCCAGTCTTTGCAGAACTTGCTCTGGGATGTCAACAGAACAACAGCTAGAGATACATTTTAATGTACCTCTGCATATTTTCGCGTGGATTTTTTAATTATACTAGCTGCAGTATATCTCGTAACTAATCTTTGTGTGTGTGAATGATTTTTCACGTCATTTCATTTTTTATTTCACTGTATCTTATTATATTTTCCCGTAAAAAAGTAACCGCAATATTAATGTTGCATAACATTATCATTAGATAAACATGTCATTTCGCATAAGTTACGTAATTATTGTGGTTATATATTTAGTAATTTTTTTTTACTGCGTTACACAAAACAAATTTTAAACAGTACCAACTTAAGGATGTGGTTTATTTTTTGGTAAGTATAGATATACGATTCCAATATCAATATGTATGTATGCACTTTTATTCTTCCAGCTTCACTTTCATTCGCTATTATTACAAATTCTAAACAGGTGAATACAAGATATAATCACATCAGAAACTTCTATCGTTTCAGTATGGTGGCGAATTATCAAAACTTCTGAGTTCATTATAGTTTTAAATATATATTCTTTAAACTGATTGCAGTTTGTAACGTTGCCAAACACTGAAATTTCTCTTGTTCGGTACAGAACATGTACCTTCACACAGACACAAAAATAATCGTCGGTAACTTTTAATTCGTTTATTCGTCACCACTTATAATCAGAACTAGGTTATCAGTCGTAGTATTTATAAAGTATTTATAAAATTATACATACAAAATGACCTCTGTTTTTAGGGACACTTTTTTTTAACTATGTCTCAACACTATTTTATAAATGTTTTTTTTTAGAAATGTATAAATAATTAATCAAATATTTTACCCCAATAATTATTATTCCTACTCAAGTGTTAGAAAATAATGTGTATGTGTCCTATTAATATTTAAGAAATATAATTTTTCTTTGCTGATTTCTATGGTGCTACTAGCAAGTCTTATTTTTATGAAAAATTACTCGATTGCATACAAAGCATTATTTTAATGTGTAACATTACTGGATTAAATATATTGCAGAAAATGGTTTGACAAATATTAAGTATAGTGTTTGTTTTATTTGTAACAACTAAAGTAATTTTTTTAACAACAAAATACATCGAAGAATATGTTTAATTTTTCAGAATATCTTATTGTTAATTTGAAACCCTTTTGACCTTTTTTCAGGCTTGTTACATATACATTTATCATCATTTACGATTTCAAGATAAATTTACCTCAACTATAGCAAATAAAATTCTGAAGTAAGAGTGGAAGAAATGAAAACCACAAGCCACATTTAATTTCCAGTTTGTGTGCGTTGACCTCCGACAACTTTTATTTCTGCAGTAGATTTCCCCGCCCACGCCCTACGTATCGCTGCTTCTTGATAGTAGGTTTGCGTGCTGAACATAAGTGAACAGGACTTAAAAGGAAATCTCCAGAAGTTCGCAACGAGAATAGCAATCAATTACTCAGGACATTCTAATAATGCAACTTAAGTAAAAGCAATAGATTATAAGTGCAACAGTTCGTGGTCATTCGTGACATCTCGTACTTTTCCGGTATAGCCGAGAAGGTGATTGTTTTCTGTGAAACTATTAACGTCATAGTATTATATATATTTCACACTTTTTTTTTCTCCAAATTTAGACACGAGCAAAATCGGAGGAGAGCTTAGTTTTCCTTTCGGTACCAGAAACCTATACTTATTAGCAGGACCTGAACTGAACGCCAATTTTCCTTATCAAAACAGTTTAAGGAGTTCAGCAATTATGGCCGGTTCAGAAGCAATCTTATCATAAACTTCAACCGTGCCTTAAAACTGACAAAAAACCTTAGGCTAATAATTTAAGGGAAAGTGAAACCATGGAAATTACTACTGGTTTCCTTTTTCTTGTTATCATCCTAGATGTTTTCATACGATAAATCCTAAGTACCTCATATGAGTTTCAGCCCGAGAGCACGGCCAATCTAGCTTCACTCAAGGCAGACAAAACAAACTTTTCATTTATAATATGATATACAAATGTTTGAATATAAATGCACACACCATCGTTTTTACGGAGATATTTTACATACGCATAAACACAAATTTTCGTTTCATTCAAGCATTTTAACAACCAGATGTCTTGCACAGTGCTTAAGAGGCAGATAAATTATATTACAGTACTACTCCTTCACTCCGCGAATTCCTAGATTTTGCTTATCCAGATTACGGAACTGAAATGAACAAACATTTAAAGGCTTGCTTTCCATCTGAAAATTAGTGTTATGAGGAAGGTTTAAACAAAGGCATTTAATTAATTGTATCTTATCAAAACTGCATATTCGCCCATCTCTAGAAATCTACCCCAAATGCCATTGAATTCGACAAATTATCCAGAAGACAAATCTCTTCTTTCCATAGAAAGTAATTTTCTTCCCTTAGATGTAAGGAATTTGAACTATATATATTTTTTTTACAAATCACAGTTTAATGTGTTGCGTTCAGGCCTACCTGTATCTTTGCTTTTCCACTTCACAGATAACTTTCAAAAGACTTTTATACTTTGTATACGGCGAGAGTTGTTATTTATTTTTCTTACATACAGAAACATGCTTTCCGTGCGTGTATGGGAGCAAATAATGTTAACAAGGTGTGTTCTGGTGCGGGGAGCCGGCTTGCTAATTAGCAGGCCTGAGGACGCGATTATGCACGAAGGAGGATCGGGCCGGGCGCGGAGTCGGTCCCTGCGGATATGTTTGGGGCCGCCGCGTCTCGTGTGTTGTCCCGAGCGGGAACAGAGGCGCCTCCATTGAGGCTAATTAACGCAGTCTAATTAAGAGCGCGGCACGTGTTTATCGCCGGCCGCTCCTCCTCAGGCACACCTCACCTGCTGGGTGGCCTCGACGGGTCTAGGTGCACGTGCTAGTGTACAAGTTGTAAGGTCGTCTCACGATCAGTTTCGTGTAGGTAACAGAAGACTGCATAGAACGCTTGCAAAAATGTGTGCTTCGTAGTGAATGTACTCTTTCATGTTCAACCACTCACGCCCCACTAAGGGTTAACTTGATTGTTTTGAACTTGTTATAACATTAAGTTTTTTACATCTCTATTATGTCTGTACTTACTATACAGGATTTGAAACTAATATGAAACAAAATATAGTAATATTATACAAAATTAAAAAACAATTATTTATGCTTATAATTAATATATATTTGTTAAAAGTGATTATTTAAATTAAAACAAAGGTTTATTTTAGAACTAAGATATTAAATTAAAGCAAAATTTCACTTTTTATTCTTTTTTGCTCCAATTCTGTTGGCTGAAGCACTTACATACACGGCACGAAAAAAAATGTCACTATCTCCTACACGTCTACACGCTGACGATGTTTCTACACGACACGCTCGAAATGACACTGAACCGTTTCGTTGAAACACCTCCTTTCATTCTGATGTGTAAAAGTACACACACTGAAGAGCAAAAAAAAAAACTGTTGCACCTGCCTAATATCGTGTAGGGTCCCCCGAGCACGCATAAGTGCTGCAAGACGACGTGGCATGGACTCGACTAATGTCTGAAGGTATGCAGGTAGCAATTCACACCATAAATCCTGCAGGGCAGTCCACAAATCCAATCTGCGCCAATTTGGGAAAGGGTTGCACGTCTGTCCCGTTTAATGATTCTCGTCAGTCGTCGTTTGTCCCGTTCTTTCACAATCTTTTTCCGGCCGCAGCGATGTCGAAGATTTGATGTTTTACCGGATTCCCGATATTCACGGTACACTCGTGAAATGGTCGTACCCGAAAGTCCAAATGTTATCGCTACCTCGGAGATGCTATGCCCCATCTCTTGTGCGCCGACTATAACACCACGTTCAAACTCACTTAAATCTTGATAACCTGCCATTGTAGCAGCAGTAACCGATCTAGCTGACGACCGCATCGCGTTACTCTGATTGGTGCCATACCTCTGTTATTTGCATACGCACGCTTACAACAGTTTTTTTGGCTCTTAAGTGTATACTACATAAACGGTTTTCGTCGTAAACCCACCTGCACTGCCAATAAGTTCGTGGGCGCTATGGCGTGCGGCTGCACACAGTAGGCTCGGGGCGCTAGACCACGAGCATTTTGAACGTAGTCTTGTTGCGGGGTTGCCTACACTTGAGGCGCCAGTCCTTGGCTGTGATTGTAGTCGTTTCCTGGATACTTCCAACATCTCTCAATCCCTGCCAAAGTTCTACTCTCAGGCTATTTCTCCACTCCAGGCAAGCAAAGGTTATCTAAGCTTAGGTTTATTATACTCAGGTTAGAACAAAGTGAGACTCCTTATAAGAGGGTTTAGCGTATGGAAGATTTCCGCCGGAAGGTGCGCAGGTGTCCCAAATATGCCGCTTTAAAGGTACCATTTAAAGGAGAAATTTAATACATTTGTGTGTTAGATTTCGTGTCAGACCAAAATCGTGATATGCACTCGCCCACGCCTATAAGTTAATAAATGACTTCGTTTTGTAACTACTATTCACACACCAACAGTTTTTACAAGAGTAAACAGTAAAAATACAACTGTGTTCAGCTTTGAGCTTTCGTGAACATCATAATTTCGGTGGAAAAATTGGCGGATTTAAGAGCGATATAAATAAAGGTGCCATTAATAAATGATTTAAATTGTCGTCATATTTAATTAATTTAAATATGTAATACAGCGTTTTACTAAACCCAGTTTTAGGACTAAATATTAAACGACATGTCAACATATTTCGTCAATTTCCCACTCTAGTGCCAAGAACAAACTTTATTATTGACGTAGGTGTTAACACTGTAGAAATCGGAAGGTTTTAAAAAGGTATATATATATATATACACTTTATGAAAGTTGCAATAATGCCATTTGTTTACATGTCAAACGGAGAAAATCACTTACGTCTCCAACATCAATGCTACATGGTGGCGAAATGTTTTTTTTTATTAGCGTTGAGGTTCCCAACCTGCGTATAATAGAACTTATCTATAAAGTCTAGAAAATTACACAAGAGAAACAAAGCATCGAAATTGTATGCATTACATTTAATAATATTTTGCGTAACAACAGTTTGTTACTAAGAAATACTAACACACATGTGTTCATTCTGATTTATTTACATTAGTTCAAATTAATTATCAGAATTTATTGCTAAGACGTAAGTAACAGTTCAATTAATCAAATGATGAGATACTTAAATGTAAAAATAAGTATAAAACGCTTATGATACATGAAATATTTAGGAAACAATCTAACATGCCATATAGGGTGATTTTTATCAAAGGTTTGATTCAAAATGTTTGAAGATACTGCCCACAGTCTAGATTATTCGTAATGAAATAATTTGCAAGCCCTGCTAAAAATGTGCTTTGTTTCTCATACTCGAAAGGCCTCCGTGTCCACTGGATATCATAACTAAGAGAACGAACGAAAAAATAAATATGTTATCGGTGTAGTCAGTGGAGGGTGCCACTGCATAAAGCATATCAGTATTTATAATGGCCAAGAAGTATGGGTACTGGGTGGATAGCAATATATGCCACATCATTCCACTAACCCAGACTAACTGGAAGTAGTATTAGATGCAAATAATTAAATTAATAAAATGCGAAGGGAGGATGGTCCTACAAAGAGGTGTTATTAAAGCAATTGTAAAAATTAAACGATACTGCTTGTAACCAGAAAAAAAGAAAATGTAAATTTACGTGGTCCAAACAGCAAGCCAAATTTCAATAGGAAACAGAGAAAATATAAGGGAATAATCCACCCAACCCCTATTTAAGATTAAATGGAACAAGTGCGGTGGTGATGAGAAAGCGTTATCAGCCTTTAACGTAGACCACATAAAAAACATATGCCATATTAATGTTTCTATGGACCAGATCACNAGAAAGCGTTATCAGCCTTTAACGTAGACCACATAAAAAACATATGCCATATTAATGTTTCTATGGACCAGATCACATTATTCATGCGTTGATTAACTCAAATTGAAATTTGCAGGAACGTTAATATTTTACGAGTATTCCACTTATTACTCGTGTGGTCATGAATCAAACATGTTAAATNGAAATTTGCAGGAACGTTAATATTTTACGAGTATTCCACTTATTACTCGTGTGGTCATGAATCAAACATGTTAAATGAAAAATATGCAGCGTGCACAAATTCCGACATGGTGCTTTCAAGTTGACATTAATACATGTAACTACAGTGACACCTGCCAAAGCTGAGGTTTGGACGTAGGTGTTCAAATCTGTTCTGTGGCGTGAGGCGCCAACACTTAATACTAGTCCTCAGTGATCGGGCGTAGGAATGCTTCGACACTATTGTTTAATGGTCCAATTCACTAAAGAATGAATACGGGGTACTTCATATTTCACAAATCGAGGTTTTATTGTTGCATGAACATGTGAATTGATACATGAAGGGAACTCTGTTGAGGGTCCCTTTTCTACGTATGCTCCGTACAATTCGCGTCGTAAAAGGGGGGTGGGGATCTTCATCGCACTTGTTGGATGATTCTAAAAGATCCTTCACACTGCGGGATAACTACTAAAGGTCCTTCACACTCGCTGGATGACTGTACTTATCTGGCTTGCTGTGCTGGTAGTTGTTCCTGCAGATGAGGTCCGGTGAGCTGGAACTGCTCTCGTCCTGTCACGGGCGCCTCGGTGACTCGTCTCGACGTCCCTCCTTCTCGGGTCGACGCAGGACTCTGCGTCTGATGGCGGCTGGCTGCCGTGCTCGTCTCCTGCGGAATCACTCCTCCCTCCCGGAATCTCATCGGCCGACTGCCCTGTTTCCTCGGACTCCTGCGGTTTTGTAGGCCCTCATTGCCATATTAAACTGCCCCCGCTTCTCCAGGTAGCCGCGGACCGCCCCCCTGGGTAATCAACCGCGGGCGTGTACTCCAGCTCCGCACTTGGGTCCAGCATCTGCTGTTTTGTTCTGGTTTACCAGTTTCAGCACTCCGTTCTGTCCGTGCGGAAATAATTGAAAGGGGCCTCCTGTTGCGCTCGTCCAAACGCTCTCTCGGTTTTTATTGTGGTCGAAAGCCTGGGACAAAACACAGCCTGGCGAGGTNAAACGCTCTCTCGGTTTTTATTGTGGTCGAAAGCCTGGGACAAAACACAGCCTGGCGAGGTCATAAATGCGTCTCGCCGTTCCTGCCTGCTCGTGGAGTCGGGCGTCTGTCCTTCTATTCTGCCTGGAGGTTTGTTGTTTGGTTCGGCGTTGTGGGAATACTTCGGGATCTCCCCCTGGCCGCTGCACTCGTGTTCTTCCCGCTGTCACCTGATCCCACACCGTGACGCTATTCTCCCGCATGTCCGCCTTCCCATGCAAATGGTCTTCTTGTAGGGCCGATCTGGCACCGTTCCCTTCGTCACGGCTGCCAGCCCCTAAATCCTGATTGATGTCGTTCACCTGTGAACTTCGTTAGAGCGTGGTACGGACGAATAAAATATAGGGACGCCGCAGGCGTCAACACCCCACCGCTCTCTCTTCGTCTGTGCTTGCTCGAAATCCTTCCTCTTCGGGTTGTCCGCTGGACTAGTCGCGGTTCTACGCGCTCTCTTCGCTTTGCTCCCGTGTGGCCTGGCCTCTGAGAGAACTTTAGGGTTTCTGTGTTACAAATCAGTTCGGGAGGGTAGAACCCTCTTACAATTTAACAATACTGCGCAGACCCGCAAGCCCTCGGGTCGGAGCTCCTACCTGCCCCTGATTCTCAGGCAATGAATGAGGGGGTAGGGGTTGTCTCACACTTTGAAAATTGACAAAAGTACACATATAATAAACCCTGGGTACATTGCACACTCCTCTTACATCCTTTCCATTACTTACACTGGTTTCTTACACCTATTTACTCCTTGTTTTATACATACATTTTGCCAACGGTAAACGGCCGGTAAACACCGTTAAATAACTTGTATACAATACATGAACAGCGGTAAGCCCTACATAACCATGGCTACACAATGAGACTGCGGAGTGAAACCTCGGTAGACAATTATGTCCGCCCTCACAACTAGTGGTAAACAACTGGCACACAGTTGTTCATTTCTCGGGATGAACAAAGTCAGGCAGGGTCCTGGCTGGGGTATGAACACCCGTACTCCCATCTTACACACTAACATTACACGAGAACTATTTACATATCCTTACGTACTAACTTTTATCACACAACTTATTCACAATCACCCTATACCCTAACATTACACGATAACTATTTACACATCCTTACACGTTAAACTCACGCGACTGGAAACGTCTTCTGATACCGCGGCCCTGTCATTTTCTCGCATGAAGTCACTACATACCTTAAGAATTTTGTTATTAAAACTCCAAGCTAAAGATTTCAAAAGTCCGTACAAATTCTTTCACTTGTAGAAAAACTATTTTTCAAAAAAAAAGAATTTTAAAAGAAAACTTAATTTCAGTAAAATTTTTGGAAATTAAATCATATACAATAAACTTATAACGGCGGTATACATACTGATTACAAATAAAAGAAAGGTTAATCGGGGTCTATCGATTAATAGGCCAACTCCTCCGAATGGACTAAACCACCGCCAAATTCTTTAGGTTTCCAGAACATAACTACTATTTCCCTGGTCTTAGCATCATCGGTCAACCGATAAATCGGGCGATTAAAACAATTCAAATTATCTCGGACCTTTTTAATAACATCACCTTCCGTTACACCCATCTCGCGTCCTCGACATAACACACATAATTTTTCCGACACTGTACTTGGAATCCTCACATCGCTTGCGTCACACATACAACAAAAACGTATTATCCAATTACCGTCAACGTCATAAGCCAACACCATTAAGAAAAAGCTAACTCCAATCTGGTTCTTTGCTCTATATTCAACAAACAGCCCTTTTCAGTAAGCACTTTACATACTAGATGCCTCCAGTAATTATATATATATATATATATATATATATATATAAATTAATA